>NIPQ01089794.1:0-25379 GCA_002806875.1 Lepidotrigona ventralis hoosana
TTTAAAAAAAAAAAAAAAAAAAAAAAAAAAAAAAAGAAAAAACGCGCGTGCGTTTCGGCGTTTCAACTGATTTCGATGATACCACGACCGATCGATCCGAACGGCGGTAGAATTTTGAATGACGACACGACTGTGACACGGTTTGCCACTCGCGTCGCGCGGGACACGGTCGAAAAGCAAATCGATGGTCGCTTATATAAGCAGTTTGTCCGGTACTCTAAGGGAACTTTACGTAAGTTACATGCAGTTCAGGCGGCGGTAGCAAGATAACAATGCACGATGTTCCCGGCCGTCGCGTTTCCTAGCCATAGTCAGTCACACCGATGCAAATCGATTCGCGAAACGCATTACCCGTGAAGAATAAACATGGTGGATCTCGCTTAGTTTCGTTTCGCTAGTTTCAAGTCGAGTTACTCGACCTTGGGAGCCATCGCACGCGCGATGATCTCGGAACGATTCTGTCTGCGGAAAACGATAATTCCGAACAGGATGTTTGCCAACGTCCCGATATCCGGTTGCAAATCGTTTTAATCGCGTGGTTGACAGTTCTTCTTCGCGTCGTTAGTAATATCTAAGAGAAAACGTTTGAATTTTTTCGCGAAACCTTTCTCTCTATCTGGCAGAGCTGAAATCTCTTGTTTTGGAAATTTTTAACTAGCTGAGAGCGCGAGAGTTATTCGCAGAATTATCGCGATTATTTAATGACTGGCAAGTGAAATCCGAATTACGTAACTGGACGTAAAAAACGGGTGGAAATTTTATTGCCAATCGGAACATCTTGCTACGCGATTCTCGTTAATCTCTCTCTCTCTCTCTCTCTCTCTCCCCTCCCCCCTTTTGATTTCGCAACCGCCGCGCTGGCTGCGCTTTTCTTCATCTGCGTCCTCTAGCTAATTGCTTCGTTTTCGCGAAAGATTAAGAATCTCGCGGCTGTCTTTCCTCGCCTGCTGCAAACTGCCTACTTATCAGCCTACTTATCAGCTGTACTTACGTAACGAGTCGAAAGCATTTGTCAGTCATTCTTACGTATATCGATCGATCGACAAAGTGAAAAAAGACTCACTCGATCATCGCGATCCCCTCTCCTCACCGTCGATCTATTTTTAAACCAATTTTCCAGTGAATCGGCGATTCCGCCCCCTCGAAGATTTTCCACTGAAAGAACGATTCTGTCGACTCGTTCCGGGGATCGCGGGGGATCGAACGAAGCGGAGGAGATCGCGACGATACGTAGACGAGACGAGAGAAGAATTCGGTGTGTGTTTGCCGTGTTCCACGCACGTTCTCGACGTGTACGGTCCCGTGGCGTGGCGGAACGTGACACTCACGATGGCGTGCACACCGGCGGTGAGCAGACTATAGGCAACGCACACACAGGCAAGCACGCAACATGGCAACCGTGGCAGGACGTAGACGATGGTTATACGTAGAAGTTCCAGTGGCAGGGGGTCAGTGTAAAACGGCCTTCTGTCGGCAACGTGTCGAACGTCGTTGATAGAAGCGAGTCAGTTCTTCACATTGTAGTGCCACCACGAATCGTTTGCAAACACGTTTTGCCGGGCAGGGATCGTTTCGTCGTTCGGCAACACGACAGACAGTGCATTGAGAAACATCGGTGGCTCGTCGTCGATAAAACACGCTGACCCGCAGTGTACGAGAGTAAAGAAAAAGGTAAATCGATGGTAGGTTGCAAGATTCGCGATTCGCACGAACACGGGAAAACACGCTGGCGACACGCAGGCACTTCCTGCGCGTTCCTCCGCAACAATTCCCGTCGTTTCCCTTTGTTGCCAATCGACGCGTCCTTCTTGCTAGAAAATTCCCCGTGATTTACGCTCACCACTGGCTTCTCGTCTTTCCAATCCATGGGATTGACGTTCCAGTTCGTTCGACGTCGATCTCGGAGTAAGTCGGCTAAAATCGGAGTACACGTGATTCGATTGAAATTTCTTTCGATAGTGCCTGTTTGCTCAGACCTACAGAAACATTTGGCATACTTGCCGACAGAGCAGCAGCTAGTGATGCTTAGCATCGGCGATCTGATTCTGGTAACTTTCAGACATTAGCTCATTCACGTGTTGTTGTTTGAGAACACGTCGCGTGTGACAAAATCAAAGGCCATTACGTTGTGCAAATCCACTTCGAAAGATAGCTTGTTTTAACAAAAATCCCTCCTTTTCTCCTACTTCGAGAACTTACTCCAATGTAGACTGTTTAGCATCGATGACTGAATTAAGCGATTCTGGTTACTTTCGGACACTCGCTCATCACGTGTTGTTTGAGAACACGTCGCGTGTGACAAAATCAAAGGCCATTACGTTGTGCAAATTCACTTCGAAAGATAGCCTATTTTAACAAAAATCTCTCTTTTTCTCCTACTTTGAGAACTTACTCCAATGTAGACTGTCGTTTAGCATCGATGACTAAATCAAGCAATTCTGGTTACTTTTGGACACTCGCTCATCACGTGTTGTTTGAGAACACATCGCGTGTGACCAAATCAAAGATCACTCACTGTGCAAGTTTACTTCGAAAGATGAAGTCTGAGGTTAATTTTTTTTTTTTAACAAAAATCTCTCCTTTTTTATTCTTCTTCGAGCACTTTATTCGTGTTCGAATGCGGAGTATCGTTTAGGATCGTGAGGTGATTCTGGTGACTTTCGGACTCATCACGTGTGAAAAATCAGAGACTATTGTATTGTATAAATTCATTTGTAAAGATAGCTTCTTCTGGCAGAAATCTCTTCGAAAGATTATTCTTCCTTCTTCGAGGACAATCGTACTCGAAAACAGAGTATCGTGTTTACTGTTATTCTCCATTATGTACGTACATACGTCCTCGTAGCACCGTGTTAGTTAGTTTTCATTTTCGAATTTAAATTTCGGCCAGGCCTCGAAATCAGTTTACTTCAACCAGCGCGCACAGCACGACCGGGTGAACTTGCTCTTCGTGTTAGTCTCTCGTACGGATAGTTTTCGGCACGATTGTATGCGTGACTCGTTCCGTTGGTCGTCTGTATGTGTGTAGTACGTCGTGTTTGACCTGATCGAGCCAGCTAGCACCGGTTGTTACGATTTTTACTCGCGGCTGTGCCTCAAGGATGTGCACGCGACCGCCGGTTCTGCGGCGTGATATCGATTTCGGCAGCCGTGTGCTCTCGGTATTTGGACATTTCTTCGCGGTTCACTTCGCCATTGTTCGTGCAGTTTCTTCCCGCTGCGTGGTATTTTTAAACGGGGTCGCCTGGTGTCACTGATCGTTGGATAAAACGGATAATCGTTCCTCTCAGAGCAAATGGGGGAAAAAAGAAAGAAAACGCTCGGGCTGAGGTCGTACAAGCCTCTAAGTGGGGAGTACAGTTGCGACTACTACTACTAGACTCACGCTGTTTCACGAGCCATCCATAAACATACAACGAAGCGAGTGATAAGTAAAACGTAAATTGAAACGCCGTGATATTGCCCGCGATAACGCAGCATTGAACGTTGCACGTAATCAGTAAGTAAATCCGTAAAGAAGTTTCGTCGAAGTTCGTTCGCACGCGTATGTAGAAACACAGGCACTAAACGCAACGGATGTTTTTTCGAATAGCGCCGGTTGAAAACGAACCGTTCCGGATGATGGAAAGCTGCGGTCCGAGCCGCGAAAAACGTGTAAACATTCGCGATCCTTTACCTCCCCCCCTCCCCCCCCCCGCGAATGCAAAACCCTATCGTAACGCGAAACGGAACTGGATACGATGGAGTAAAACAAACAGACGTTGAACGAGAAGCTGCCGTTCGTATGATATTGCATTACACCGTCGAACGGATTCCGCGCTCGAAAACGCGGACACGAGCGCGTGGGATATTGCCTTCGCGCAGAAAATAGCCCATCGAATCACGTGAATCACGCTCGAGATAGCGGGCTCGCGAGCAGTTTTGCCGAATACCGGAACAGAAGGGATCACCTTCGCAGTCGGGACTTACGTCAGTTTGATAGCCGAGGTACAAAGGTAGCTTTCGAATCCACCAGCTGGTCGAACCACCACGCTTATATTATCTCAAAGCTCTGCCATATTTTACGACACGTATTGTGCGTGTCTCGCGATACTGTTTCGAGATACAGTCGTTGTTCACGCCGAGTACACACTGCCTCGATAGCTGTTGCCGGATATTTTCCAGCGTTTTTCCAGAAATTTGCGAAGAATCTACTTACGGGACGACGCGAATCAAAGTTGTCGCTTTCTTCACTCGCACACAGTGAGTTTCAAGGCCTAGGCAGCGGTCCGCGCATTCTTCAGCTTCGTTTCTCCGCGGAAGATATACGTTTGTTTTCGACGATACGCGGCTTGGATGCCAGGCAAACTCTTTCTCTCTCTCTCTCTCTCTCTCTCTCTCTGGTTGACAGACCCGAGCCGCCGTTTTAGTATCTTACGTGTCTTACACAATCGCCGAGCGGGAAAGAATGTCACTGGAAATACGTTACGTAAGCGTCGTACGATACGCGAGAGCCCGACTCGCGCACTATCTCGGGACTTTTCTCTTGCGCGCCAAGTCGATTACCTGGCTGGCAGACACGTGGACGTGACACTGTCCGTTCATTGTCGCGTCCCGGGGGATGAATGGCCCCGCGCATTTTCCTCGCCGAGACCGAGAGATACATATACACCGCGCGGAACGTGTGCCGCATGGGAACATTCGTTTCGATGAGCTTCGTGCCGTCACCATGAACGGGTTATTCTCCGCAAGCCTCGCAGATTATTTCGCGCGTTCGTTCGCTGCTCTTTGATCGGCCGCTCTCTCGAGGTGAGTCGACAGAGAGA
Organism: Lepidotrigona ventralis hoosana; assembly: GCA_002806875.1. NCBI lineage: Eukaryota > Metazoa > Arthropoda > Insecta > Hymenoptera > Apidae > Lepidotrigona > Lepidotrigona ventralis. Next base: position 4,806 of record NIPQ01089794.1, read on the forward strand.
AGAGAGAGAGAGGGAGCGTCCCCGCGGGTGCTGCGAGGCCACGCGTATTCGTCACGGCCGATCGGAAAGTTCCGCGGTGTTCCGTCTCGTTGAAACGAGCGACGTTTCATTTGAATGCGAATCGTGTTTGTGGAGCTCGGTTTATGACACTCGAGCGTCACCGGAGAATGATCAACGTCTCTTGAAGGTGAAATTCACTGTAAGCCAACGATAATGAGTTGTAATCTTATTCACGGCGGTACTGTACTTCGCAGTGCTCCGCTGCTTGCCTTACCAATGCTCCAAACTCGTCGCTGTACATCCAACATGGCCTAATTTCCATCCCGCGTCCGACTTTCGCCGAAGTTAGCAGAAAATATATTTCCATCAATTTAACACCCTTGTTTATATCGTCTCGAAGCGTCTTCCACTTCTTCGGCGTGAGTCGGAGCACGTTATCTAATAAATTAGGGAATAGGTTATCATCCTTGAGTGTTTTCAGCACACTCAGAGACACAGCAATGTTCTTTACGAGTATTTGAACGCACATCTAGGATGATAGCCCGTGACAAAAATATCCAACTTATTGTTAGTGTGGTGGAATAGTACAACTCGGCAGTTGTCGCGTAATTTAAAATCCATTTAGAATGATATTCACGATTCGCTTCGCGTGTTCGGTAGTACCTCCTCCACTATGTCGACTTTCAAAGTATTTTACATCGAAATTCTTCAATTTCTGTATCTCCGTTTCGTTGCACGAGCTTTGGTAACTCCTGTAGCCAGTATACAATTAGGTTAATTATTAATTTGTATTAATAATGTAATATGCACCTGATTATATACTAGTCACAGGCGCAATTTCAACGCTTATTCAACAGTCGTAAGAGATATATGAGTTTCGGAAATTTTCCATCGGTCATTTTTAGGTCAATTCAAATTTTCGATCTTAGATCATAGCCTTTCTTAGATGATCGAGCAACACAACAACGTGCCGAAGTTGTCTCTTTATTGTACAAATCTGCACAAAGCATCTAATATTCAATAACTCCACTTTGTGCATCATCGAAATATAAAAATATTCTTTCATTCGTTTAATATTTTTGGAGACCTGTTTGTTAATTAAATCGTGGAATTCACTGCATGGTGAAGTTGGCAAATGGCTACTGTCAGTGTAGACGCCTTAAAACCAGTGACATTTTGCTTCGAGCTCGTAATAGAAAGCGGCCATAGGATCAAAGACGTCAGAATAAAATTCCAGTGTTCGTATGTTAACTTAGGTGGAATTTCCTTTGCGACTTCTTCTGTCGATAATCCTGCAGGTTCCAAAGATAAATTTAACGTATCCCAAGAAATTTGAGAAACTTCACAATGTGTAATCGTGAAGGTTGTTTCTCGAAAATATTGCTGCAACATACTTCTTACTACTATTAATTTAGAAACATTATTACTGGATATCCATATGTTCAAATTGTGTTCAAATTTTGAAATTTGCGTAGGATTTGTAAATGTTTTTCATTTACAGCAAATATGTTGTTATTTTTATAACTTTCTAAGTAGTATTCTAGTAGTATCGCAGGACACAATTTTGTACAACAAAAGTGTATAATGTACGGTAATGTAGTTAGTAAATCATAAAACGCGGGAAAATTCGCGAGTAGCGATCTTATATTTGAACACGTGGGAAGGTGCAATGTGTAAGTGACTTCTCGTTACAAAACTGCTTGCAACCATGCAAATATCCCTTGATATTAAAACTATCGACCGGTGGAACAATTATTATTTTTAATAACATTCTAAATAGTAAAATTACTTTGACAATATTTCCAACAATTTTAGATGTCACGTTTTAATAACCGTTTTAATAATGGCTGTATAACGACGGCTACTAAATTGTTCTTAATCAAAACTTGCACGGATTAAACTGTGAACTCTTTATATAATATTATATATATATTATATATATAATATAATATATATAATATAATATAATATAATATAATATATAATATATAATATAATATAATATAATATATATAATATAATATAATATATATAATATAATATAATATATATAATATTATATTATATTATATGCTCTCTGGCATAGTCTGACATTTATTTCTGACATTTCAAGTTACTCTTGACAAAAAAATAAAAAAAAGAAAAGAAAAGAAAAAAACAGTGAATATTTAAATCGAGACCTGATAAATTACAGTACGTGTAGACACGTGCAATTTAAGTCGCGCAATCTAATCTCTTGTGATGCAAATCGGTTAATCGGCCTTCGTTCACGGAAGAACAGGATCGTGCTTCCTCTCCATTGTATCCAGTAGGAACGATTCGGTAGGAAATTGGAAAATTAGAAAAGCTCGCGACTGCTCGTTCGAAAACGAGCGTGACGCAGACGAGCGACGAGGTTTGACCGTTCCGATCACGCGGCATGCAAATCGAATTACGATCGCAGCGATTTTTCATCGAAGGCCAGCGGCATGCGGGCAGCATTAACGGGCATCGAAATTATTTAGGGGATCGAAGCCCCGGGCCACGGGGCAATATTTTCCGCGATAATGAAATTTGTTGGCCAGGCCTCCGCCGATTCGTTCGCCGCCACGAAATTTATGTATATCCCGTGTTTCGCCGGCGATGCATCATTTTGCCCCCGTGACAAGTAATTAAAACGACCTCTCTCTCTCTCTCTCTCTCTCTCTCTCTCTTTCCGTGGCGATTACCTTTGACCATGCGCACTCGCGCGTTTAATTTGATTTTTAAAACGCGCGCGCCGCTGCGAATCGCCGAAAGGAATAAATTAACTCGGCGAGCTCCTGGTGATTAGCCGCTCGTTTTTGCATTAAAATATCCATACGGGTACACACAAGCCAGAGTTTACTAGCCCGGCTTCGTCTTTCGGCCACTTTTCAAGCACGCATTCGATCGCGCACGCATACCGATATCGGTATGCGCCTTTGTTTTCACGCGTTCGACACGTCGCTGTTTTATTCTCTGAATAAAATCGGCCGATGAATATCGCGATCGTGTTTCTTGCATACCATCGGGTTCAAAAGGCGTTGGAGCGTTAGACGAGTGCTAAGTCTAGTTCTAATGAAAATGACGCTACGCGAATTGACGTCTATAGTCTTGCTACCTGACACTTTTCTTCGGCTAGGAATTTTTACGCCAACGGTGGACATTTTTCGCATTTCTAGCAGCAGTGAAGAAAAAAAACAAAATACGCAGCCTATCGATATATACAGACTTATATTTTTTATTAATATATTTTTTAAATTTATTTTTTTTTAAATTATATTTTAAAAATATATTTTTTTTTAATTATATTATATTTTATAAATATAAATATAAATTTAAAATATAAATTATATTTTAAAAATATATATTTTAAAAATATATTTTTTTTTAAATTATATTTTTATTAATTTTTATTAATTTTTAAAACGTCTCTTCACTGCGCGCCATTTTTTTAGGTTTGAAAAAATATCGACGGGAGAAAACGAGTGAGTGAAATTCTCTTTTTAGAATCAAGAGAGAATTCTACTGTACAAATTAGCGACAGAATCGGTTTCTTCGTTTCTTTATCGTTTTTCTCCCCCCCCCCTCGCGCTGCTGGATATACAGTGACGCAAGTAAGCGACATTGTAATCATGAAAATTATTGACAGTTAATGTCACGCACCAGGTCCGAAAGAACTGTTAAGAGTGAATTATTCAGAAGTACATTGAATGCCTCGCGAAAATTTTCCTCTTCGTTCAACGAAACTAGACAAAACTAGTCTGCGAAAGTCGTCTTGGTCGATCGTCCACTCTACTCGATTGTCGAGACGTTCCGTTCTGAAAGATCGATGCTTCCCCCGGTTGTGTTTGGCTCGTGTAAAGAAACATACAACGCGTTTCATCGTCCGTGTTTTTTTTTCTTTTTTTTTTTTTGCTTCTCGACTCCACGTCCTGCATAAGCGCAGCCTTGAAAGCTTGCTGGCTGGCGTCGTTCGTTCACAGACGATTTCTCGGTTGCCTTATTACAGATAACGATAACGTATACCGAGTTCGCGGCGGTAGATAAAAATACGAGCTGCATCTCTCGATCGTTTATCGGCTCTAATGGATCCAATGGGTTCTGTTGTTCGACGGAAATGGACCGGCCGTTCATCGCTGTTTTCCAGCCCTCTCACTTACGTCAATGGAACATCGTACATACGTTCCGATTAATAAATAAAACATAAATTCCGTCGTACGCTCCGTGCGTGCATCGCGCGAGAACTGAATGATGTATTTTATCGTTTGAAAAAAATATTCCACTAATGTAGCGGCGCGCGCCAGGAATAAAATAACCGTGATAAGCGAAACACGTGAAAAGGGGAAAAGAAATCGATGGAAAAATCGGGAGCACGGAGGAAACTTTATCAGCCAGATAACAACTCGAACGATTTTGTATCGGTGTTTCCTCACCTAGAGTAGCGACACTTTTTACCCGGCTGTAAACGCTACCACGTTATTCCCGTGGAAGGGGATAACGACATCCACGAACACAGTCGTATATGATCCAACTCTGTTTTTCGTTCGCTTTTCGCCGAGCCGGCGAATTTCGTTGCAAGGTGCCGCGTGAAAAATATAATGTGTATGTGTGCGAGCTGCACGCGGAACTTCGGTTGGTCTCCGTGCTGCAGCGAATGCGTGTTAACAACAGTCGATCAGTGATTTCCAGCTCGAAGAATCGCAAGTATCGATTTAGTGACGCATCCGCTACGTTCCGCGAAGCGGCCACGAAGCGTTGATATCGATTGTCTGGGTTATTCTCGTTATTTGATATCCTGGACGTTTCAATGAATGCCTTCTTCCAAAAGATTGCAACAACTGCATACCGGGAATTAAACGTCCGCGGTTTTCTTCGAGCAAACCTTCGAATCGAATTACTCCGCTCTTCGATTGGTTGCAGTTTTGAGTGGCTGCGTATCACGTAAAAAAATTAGACAGATAAACTGAAGGAAATTGCGATGCAGTTTGAAATTAATTTCGCAAGGAACTTTCCTAAAACTGATTCCTCTAAATTTCTCTAAATTTCGAATTTACTCCAAAAATGCGCTGTATCACGTACACACGTAGCGTATTCGCAGAGTGTTCAAATACTTCGATGAAACATTAACGGGACATGTTTCCACCACGTAAACTGATAGCTCGATGCTCGGTGACTCACAATCACATATTCGGAGTTCTAATATCTCGCGTGGTTTCCGTTTGTCAAAGTCACTCGACACTCTAGCGGCTATAAACTACACTTCAATTTCACATTACAATATATCCACTAACAAACAGGAAAAAGAAAAAGAAAAAAAAATAAAATGATTTTCGCTGATGAAATCCCTTGTCGACCATTATTTTTAGTATCACTTTGCAAGTGGATAAACACGATCAATCGATCGACTTTTTCGACCACGTATCTCGGAATTACGACTTCCAGCATTGAGCTCAGGTCCCCACCCCCCTCTCCCGGTTTTCTTTTCTTGCCGATGTCCTCGCGCAATTTTAGGTTAGGTTAAATCGAGAAGTCCCGACCGCGTCCTAATGGTCGCCGCGTTAATATAAAGGGTGGCCTCTGTAATTTGCGCGGCGTGCACGTATGCACGGAACAGGCGACCAGAAAACAAGCAAAGGGAACGATCGTCGAGCCTAGTCGAGCCGGTGCTCTCGCGCGATTCGTTTCTTGCTTGAAGTCTTGCTGCACGGTTTATCGATTCGCCGCAGTTCTTCGAACGCTTTTCAAACCCGAGACCCGGCGCCCGCTTCCGATTCGATCGTTCTTACGGTGCAGTGAGTTCCCTCGGTGAAATCCCCGTATTTTCGTTCTCTCTCGCAGCATGCGGAACGTTCTCCTTAGCAGGGATAAATTGTCGAGGTAGTTGGGAGTAATGCCCGTTCACGGAGTACATCGTACAATACGGGACTTCGAGTTACGTTTGTTCGCCAAAATGTTTTCAACGCGTCGGCACCCATCCCCCGTACCGATTTCCCCGATGTTTACAGAACGTCAGCACACCAGGACTAGCGAGGAGTCAATGCAACAACACCGATTGCCGAAGCTTCCGATATAAATCTTAAAATTCTGCCCGGTCGAACGCAGCACGAGGACAACCGTACCTCCGAGAGAGAAACTCGAGAAACGTCGGCGTAGTTTTGAATAGAAGAACATCGAACTTCCGAAACGGGGTTTCCCCGATTAAATTCTTAGCTGAGAACCTTTCGTTCGATTGCACTTATCGCACTTATCGGTGTTTCGCGAGGGGAAAATCTCTTGGTAACCATTTCTCGGGCGCTGCGGGCTCTGCGATCGATCGCGTTGCAACGAAAGTTCGGATCGGTGTGCGCGCACCTTTAAGAGCGTGCACACAGCCCGGAGATACACCATCGATCGTTCCAGAGGTCGACGTACTCGCGCGTTAACTCGAACTTTCGTGGAATTTATTGTCCTGTTCTTAGCAGGGAATAATCCGCCTTGTCGGATAGATGTCGCGCGCGGTTGATCTCGTCCACCCGAATGGTGAAACGTGCTCTCGCATTCCCTCGCGCGAAGGTCAATTAGCGGTAAAATTCATCACGGAACGATAGACGAAGGAGAAGGCTTCTGGAAAGAGTTTAACGATAGCTGGTACGGTTCGTTGGTCGTGATAATCCTTTCTGAGAACCGAAACCCCCAGCGCACCGAGAGGATTTCGCGAAATTTTTACTTGAAAATTGGCCAAGTTGGCTAATCCAGTTCCATTTCCTCCTTGTCTGTCGTAAGTTTGGCGTATATCTGGAAGCTTAAAACATTGTACACTATTTTCCTTTTTTTTTTTCTTTTATCGAGAATATTACACGTTTCGATCGGTCGTTTTTATCTTTCAGCCGAGCCAATGAGCGTTAATTTTCTGATATCATCAAGGTTATCGGTCGATCGCGAGTTCTTTTCCCAGCGAAAAGGAACGAATACTCGTGTCGTAGCGAGGCGATTTTCTAGTGCTCTATCGCGTATAATTACTCTTGCGCGTATAGTTCTCTCATATTTCCACTGTTCAGCGTCAGTGTTTTTCGTTCGATTTGGACTGTTTGGATTGTTTGGGGAATCCGTCGGAAGTCTACGACAGCCAAGAAACCGTGATATTTTCGTCAGCCACGTGTCTCGTAGATAAAGGAGGCAAAAAAAAAAAAAAAAAAAAAAAAAAAAAAAAAAAAAAACANCAATTCAACCCTCTGATACGAGTTTCACATCCTGCGAATAGTGAAATAATCTCTCGACACGGAGTCCGGTAAATATTCCCCGTACAAATGCAGCGGAGGCAATAGGGGAGATCTTAAGAAGGAAATCTCGCGTGTCAGACTCTTTCGAACGATTCTCGACTTTCGTGTTCCATCTGCAGATTCCTCGTCTAAGGATAGAACAGAAAATTTCTCCGATCACCGCACGGTGCACACCGGAACTCCAGTTTTTTCCCAGTGTCCGCGTCGTCGTCGCCTAACGGGAACGGGAACGCGGAAAATTTCAAGCAACCGGGATCCCGGATGATTGATAGGAACGGGCAGCTTGTATCGCGATCGCAGGACAGAAATATGAGCCGACGGGAATGAAATTCGCGTTCACCTGCGATTCACATGCAAATGCGAAAGACACGGCTGCTAACTTTGCCGCGGAGGTGAAAGATCGATGCGCAGTGGCTTTCAGTTTTCGATACACGCGCACACATTGCACACCTCGTGCATTACGTGTATGCGCGCGTTTATTATTACGTTGAAATATTTGGAAAATTTCATTATTTACACGAGTCCCAGTGATAAAGTATCACTACAGCTGTGTCGGTAGAGTTGGAAACTGCTCGAAGACGTGCGTGAAAAGTCACAAAAGTGTTCGGTACAGTAGACATTGTGTATATATATGTGTGTCTTTTTTTTTTCTAAATTTATTTTTTCTTTATTTTCTGTACTTACTTTTATTTCATTCGCCGAGAAAGAAAAGACTACGGGGAGAAAAAACGATGACACAAAACAAACAACAAAGTGTAAAAGAAACAATGTTGTGTCACACTTGCGAAAGAGGACGCAATGTTGCTTTACGCATTTTATGTTTAATCTGACTGTGAGACCGAGAGTCGTTGAAAACATGGAGATTAAAATATTTAATAAAATTCTGCTAGATTTTAGCTACGTCAAAAATCTTGAATTATTCAAGTTTGAGTTTCCTCTTTATAAATCTCCAATCTAATTATAAGATACTTAGAGGGTGGCACTTAAATCCCCATAGTAAAGAAGTATGTAAATTCCGCGTGCTCAAGCACTTTTCCTTCACAGGTTTTTCACAGATCTGTGAAATTTGTTTAATTGGTATAAAAACGAGGAACTAATCGTGTTTACGCGATCGGACATGAACGCGTTTTCATCATCCTTGTCGCTTATTGCGATAGAAACAATTCAATTGTTCGAATTCCTGACCTTCCCCCCTCTCTCTCTCTCCACCCCCGTTTTCATTTTTTCCCCCGTCAACGCCGATTCAATCGAGATGAAACTCGTTCTCGAGAACTGGGACTATTGACATTGGCATTTTTCTGTTTATAGAGATTATCGTGGCTGTTAATGGCCGCCACGGTCGCCGGCTAGAGGCCGTTTAACGAAGTTTCGAGCTGCCAGCGCGATAACACAGGCCGTACCCGATGAGTGTAAGTATCAATCGATCCAACCCATATTCACATTCCCGATTCCACGGGAAATCTCGTTATTCGGGTATAAACGTCCCGGTTTTCATCCTGGTTTGATCCCTGCTTTCGGTTCGTCGACCCGCGTCGACGTTCATTGTTAGAACGCTCTCTCGTTTGTTCCACGTGGTTTTAACGCTGATTTTTCCCATTTTTTCGTCCCGATTTTTCCGTTTCTATTCCGCCACGTAAGACGAGAATTTATATATATATATATATATATATATATATATATATATATATACACACACATGTGTACACATGTGTAACGAGCGTTCACTTGAAGTGAACACGAAAGCGAAGCGCGGTGGTGTCGCGCCAGCCAAGTCGAATTAAAACGACCCGGTCGAATTAAGTCTAATAAAACGCGGCCGGCGCGCTCATTTAGCTCTGTTAAATGATCGGATTCAGAGACGCCACGCAGAGCAGCCCTCATAAGCTTCGCGTAAATTAATTAGAACGATCTTGGAACGACGGTTGGTTACGTCACACACACACACACACACATATATAGATCGAGGCGAAGCAACGTATCGTGAAAATAAAAATAAATTTCTGGAATACGTGATCGCGTGACAGTTGAGATCGCGGATGTGGCCGCTCTGTTCGCCGAGACTGATCACTAGCCAGCGGATGTTTGCGCAAAGTTAAAGGTGCAAATAGGATGCATCTGGTATGCAAAAGTATGCAAAATATTCCGAGTAAAGTAACGCACGTAGTTGATGAGGCAGATCTCTCTTCGTAATATTATTACGAAAAAATATGAAATTGTATTAGGTTGTGTAATAAATTCAGCGTGCTTTGTAAAGAGAGAGAGAGAGAGAGAAAAAAATGCGATGGACAATGTACATAATCCATCCACGTTGAATAAATGGAAAGAAAATGAAATTCGAAATTTATACAATATTTAAATATTTAATCCATGGAAATACAATATACAGTAGTTTAAAATCATTTATCATTAGAGAAAATATTTATTGAAAAATATTTGCGGAATGTTAATCATCTCAAGACGTAATACGATTCAAAGAACTATAGAAACGAATATACGTATTGTGCATGATAAAAAGAACGAGAAGCTAAAAGCTTTACTTAAACTCTTGCTCTACGATTTCCTTGTTGCGTTACATTGTTTTAGAAAAGCGTTGTATATAATTCGTATTTATTAATTTAAAGAATTCGAATTGAAAGCTCAAATTCACGTTCCACGACGACTACAATTAAGTTTCCGTAAGACTACCTATGAGTAACTAGAGTCTGACTCGATATTATCGTTTCAAGCAGTTAATTCATTTGCAAAGAATAATCAATTAATTTCATCGTTGAACTTACTTACACAACCTAATGATTAGTATCTCGTCAGTGTACGTTCTATTTCTCACGCAAGTATTGTTTTCGTGCAGGTTAGATTGGCAGGCGGACACATGGTGAAGCAGAGGAGGTTCATCGGCAACACGAACAACAAGATGATCAACATACGAGAATATATATAGGTCTTTTTAGGTGAAATCGTGGAAGAAACGCGTGGAATATATCCTGTGTGTATGTGTGTGCGTTGGATCGTTGGAACGAGGAGCGAACACGGCTCCTCTCAACCAGTCGCGACTTTCGACAGAATAGCAAAGCTGAGTGAATGTAAAATAAACGATCTCCGATAGATTTCAGAGACGTTTAGCTATGACCAGGCCGATTTAGCTGTGACAACGACCCGATTTCCTCGTTTTTACGTAACCTTGATTTTCACGCGCAGGTAAGTGGCACATTAGCTCGTATCGTTTGATTGCTCGTTGCCGAACTCACGTCTCTCTCTCTCTGTCTTTGTATTGTGTTTCAGGTCCGATTTATCGAGAGTTAGAGAAACGAATTTGAAAAGGCTCGCAGAGTGGAATTAAAGAGGCAAAGCACAGTCTTTGGAGGAGAAAAAAAAAAAGAAGAAAAAACAGAGAGGAAAAACCGAGGAAACCCAGAGGGGTAACATGAGTTCTCTGTAGCACGCGCCACCGTAGGAGGAGATCGCGATCGACAGAGAGCCGATGCAAGCGTGTGCTCGTTCACGTATCCACTGTGCCGGAGTGAGTTCGTGGTTTGTTAGACAAGGTACATCCGATCGAGGGAACACTTTCTAATAATGGCACGTCTCCGATCGCCGCGCGAGCAACAGAGATAGATTTTTCGGTCTCTCGCCCGCGAGTAGTCCCAGTGAAAGTCGCCTTCTCTCGAACGAGACGATTACGTACTGGTTCGCGTTCGTCCTCGCGCAGTGGGAAATTTATGGCCCCCGCCGGACGGGAGAGAACGGCGAGAGATTTTCGCGATGCTATCACGCTACGCGCGAAAGCGTACGCTACGATTGTTCTGAAAGTGATCCGATCATTCCGTATAAAGGTCACAGTGGAATAGATCCTTGGAATGATCGTCAATCGAATCGTTCGCGTCTCTCGCCTCGCGAGATTGGTATTTCTCCTCGCGGGATTCTCCATCGATCCGACTCCGAGAAATCGATACTCGGAATATCCATGCAGTCGGTTTCATGTTCGTTAATGTGATCGCTTTGTGAAGCTAAATATCGGTTAACGCGCCGAGCTCGTTCAACGGCACTTTATCATCATTTAGCGACATCTCTTGTTCCAACTTATCGACGTCATTCCGGAGTGCTCGTTGTTGAAGTAGCTTTGTTCAAATCTATCCGAAGATCTCGCGCGGCAAACTAGACCGCCGTTTCTACCGTCTATGTTTGTTTTCAAATTGCCCGATCTCGACTAACGTACCCGATCTCACGATTGCAGGTTTATTTCTCTTAGGTTCCCAGCGATTCTAGTATTTTCCAAGAGAGAGATGGAGGACAAGCCAAAGTAAACCAGTGATATTTTTTATGCAGTATTTTTCTTCCATTATTGCGAATGAGATGATATAAAGCGATAAAGAGAAAGAGAGAGAGAGAGAGAGAGAGAGAGAAAGTGTCCACCGAATCTATAAAAAAAAAAAAAAAAAAAATAAAAAAAAAANTTGGATAAAAGTGGCGGACAGATACAAAGGAATTTTTCTCTACGATTCTCCAGACTCGCCGACATCCGGCAGGTTTCCTACAAAATGGTGAGTACCGTCAATGCCCGTTGGCATTCAAAGCGCAAAGATTACACTTCAGTTTCACTCAGCTTCGTAGCTGACTTTTTTTTTGAAAGTCTGGGAAGCGAGGAGCGTGCAACTCCGTTGCTGAAGTGGACACGCGAGGCACGGTCCTTCTCTGTGCTTTGAGGACCCGATGCGTGAAATCGTGGCAAGCCACGAAATAAAAGATGGAAAAACCGAGATAACAACTCGTGCGGCGAGGAGTCACGAGGCTTTCATTGAATCGCTCAATTTATATCAGCGTTGGTTGGTGGACGGTGCGCCGGCAGCTACACAATTGTTTCGATGCATCGATGCCGGCGCATCTCGACTCGGTCCATCGCGCTTAATTATAATTAATGAATCGACCTGTGCGTCGCCTGGATTTATTCGTCGCGGCTCGTCGTTCGTCGACACACAGACACACACACACAGTCGCAGAAAAAGTTTCCAAAGGACGAAATAACGAGGGAAATCGTCGTTAAGCGATTTCTTTTTTTTAAAAAAAGACTTCTCCCACGTTTGCAACAAGTCTGAATTCAATGCTCGTAATTTTAATTCGCAGCTGGCGATCGTTCCCAAATGGTTGGGTTTCAGCCCGACGATCTCTGCTCTCGCCGTCAGTTTCCGGCTGATTCACTGGTTAATTTAAGCGATCACGGAATTCCGTCGTAAATTTTCCACCGTATTGTCAGAACGTATTAGCGGCGTCATATCTACTTCCTTGCCAAGTTGCACATCGTTCTATTAGAAATCGTCGAATAATTAAACGCGTATAATAAACTTGACCTACAAAGCTTGACGATTTAAAAGTACCACAAGAGCGAGCAATCTCTGCAACTATTCGCCTGCTCGTTACGTGTCATCAATGTCAAGGGTGAAGGCCTCCAGAATTTTCCTCTCAAGCTTGAACGATCAACGAGATCGAGATCGGGTCATCACATCCTCTTGGATCTCGAGCGGACGTGTACTTTCTCCGGAGTAAAAAAAAAAAAAAAAAAAAAAAAAAAAAAAAAATTAAACCGAAAAATTTTAAAACCGCCGCAACNTTAGCGGGAAAATGTGTACAGCGGCGGCACGCTTGAACGTTGTTTAAAACGTTTCGTAAATTTCGTCGCATTCGGGCCGAAATGGGTGTTGTGAAAACGCGTCGAAGAAGAAGAGAATAATACGGGAGGGGGAGGGGGAAAAAAACGAGGGTGAAGCGGATCCGAAACGCAAACGAAAGCGGACATTCAACGGCCGACCAGGTGGAAAACTCGCGTGTGTCAGCGGTTTTCCATATCTCTGGCCGTGGCTCGCATTTTCCAGCGGTGATGCGCGATTAACCCGAGACTCAAACTCCGCCACCGACGAAGAATAATTAGCGGTGAAAACACGGCCCGCGAGTATTAATCGATTTGGGGATGATCGGGGGAAAAAAAAAGAAAAAAAAAAAAAGTTTTCGCGCAAAAAAAGTGGTCGCCGAGCTGCAGTTTAATCGTCGCTATGTCGTATATCGATGTTACACGAAGCTGAACGTACGACGAACGCGGGATATATCGCTCGAGCGAAAATCTCCCAATTTGTCGCGGAATTCGTTTTCATTCGGGGCGATGCTTGTTCCGTTCTCTGTATCGTGTCACAGCTCGGATCGGACTGCGCGCAGCTTGCGTAGCGAGTGATTGAATTCGAAGTACGATCCGTCGTTTGTTGCGATTCCCTTCACGTTGATAGATTCGTCGATTTGCGATCTAACGAGTAGACCGGGCAATTGGAAAGGATCTTTTCGATCTTTAGTAGCGAGCCTCTTCGATTGTTTCGTTTACGGACTGAAGCATTGCGGTTAGGTGAGATTAGAGCACATTCGATAGTGATTGATTTCGACGAGAAACCTCGAGGTCGATAGATACTCTGTCGTGAAAGATATTCTTTCGAGAAAGATCGATCTGTGCATCGTTGTTGCATGTGAACGCGTGGATCAAATTTACTTACGCGGTGCTTTAAATATCAGGGAAGTCAATTTACAACAAGGCTCGAGAAAGTTTGGCGAATTTTTGGCGTAAACAGGTTTACGTTTCAAACATGTATCGTAGAGCTTTGTCGAGAAATATTCTCACGTTACAAGTTGTCCTACGAGGACAGGATAGAGATAGACGAACGTTGTTGTTGTTAAAAATAAAAGTTTCAGATGGAATGAAACTTGTGAAACATAAAAGTGAAAATATTCCTGCCGGAGGAGCAACTATGCTATTCAATGAATCGTGTACTCGAATATAAGAAATGGATTTTTAACTGTTAATGTTAGTCTAAAATAACTTGTTTACTGTTGCTACAGATTCGAAAATATTTGTTCCAAAAAAACATATATTTCTTTATACGAGATCTATGTACGTGACACAAGTTCGAACACAGAATTTGTTTCTTCAAAAACAGAATAAAATAACTTGTTTACTGTTGCTACAGATTCGAAAATATTTGTTCCAAAAAAACATATATTTCTTTATACGAGATCTATGTACGTGACACAAGTTCGAACACAGAATTTGTTTCTTCAAAAACAGATGAAGAGCCTTTTGTTAATCGCGATCCTAGATTTATAGAACAACGTCGTTCAATTGAAATTTATATGTCTCTCTTCGAGTTGTCGCTCTGCGTTCTCGTACCAGTCCAAAAATATCAACGAGAACAACATAGATTTATAGAACAACGTCGTTCAATTGAAATTTATATGTCTCTCTTCGAGTTGTCGCTCTGCGTTCTCGTACCAGTCCAAAAATATCAACGAGAACAACTCGACTCGTAGATCGTATAGATCTCGATGGAAGACGAACGTCACGTCGGTTCGCTAGTGTTCGTCGAAAGGTTTTTTGTTCGTGTTATGATTACCCCGTGCTCGGCAACTTCTGCGAAAGAGGTTGAAATATGAATGGATGGATCAAGGATCTGCGTCCTCGGCGCCGGTTGAACTGGAGTTGCAGCGTCCGACGATGATTTTCGTCGTAGCGGGTTAAGCANGTGTCGATACAGAGAGACGCTCTTTGAGAGAATCAACTGTCTGCTTTTCTTTTTTTAATCTTATCGAAAGGAGTTATGGAATGGACACTTTTGCGCGGCGTCATTACACGCATGGGGAGAATCGTGTATTTTTATTGTTCTAACTTATTTCGATAAATCAATACTTGAAGAAATTGATTTGTAACACGAATGAATTTGTTAACGAAAGAAATTGTTTCCTCTTTTTGATTACGATGCATGTATAATATACCTGTATAAAATGTCTATGTATTTATGTATTAAAAATCAATACTTGAAGAAATTGATTTGTAACACGAATGAATTTGTTAACGAAAGAAATTGTTTCCTCTTTTTGATTACGATGCATGTATAATATACCTGTATAAAATGTCTATGTATTTATGTATTATTTATTATACAAGTAACGTATATAATTAATATATTATTCATATAATGAATATTAATATATTATTATGTAATTAATATAATATTATAATTATTATATAATTATTATAATATAATTAATAAATATTAATATATTATTATATAATTAATGTAATATATTATTCATATAATGTATTGTATAAAATATCTAATATATATATATAATATACCTTGCTTGCATAATATACTTGTATAAAAATAAGCAAACAAATACTTGTACAATTATACTTGCGTAAAAATAAAGTGAATTACAACATACAGATAGATAATCGCACGTACGACGAATTAATTGAAGTTGATTGAAATCTATCTACGATTGTCCAAGTATTATTCACGGCTGAATATTCTGATGAATAAACGATGATCTTTCGTTCTGATTGCAGAGTTGTTAATTAAGAATGCGCGATGACACGGCGAATTTGTCAGTGGACAGCAAGCCCGCGCGAGAAGGCGCAGGGTATGGAAATGGAACCCCAAAAAACAAACTCTCACCGCCAGGAAAAAATATTCTTGAAGTGTAAGTACACCTTCCGACAGTTAAAGAGCCTCCACTTGGTCTTGAATTTTTCTCTATTTTCGCGACGGCGGAGGAGGCTGAAAGGCGGGGCGAACCACTTGCCAAGACGGAGCTTCGCTTTCGCGGGGGGGGGGGGGGAATTTATTTNGCGGGCGGTGGCTTTATCGGCAACGTGGCCACTAAACTTTTCGTAGAAGTTTCGCTCCTTTATGGTGGCTGGGGAATGGGAAACGGGGATAAATGGCGAGCTTATCCCCGTTGCTGATCGATGGTTATAATGTTCGTGATCGATGAGATGAAAAATTGCGATCTTTCCGCCTTGCTTCAAGATCGGCTGCGTTCTGTTATCCAGACACTCGATCACTATTGATCGATCGGTAACCAGCAATCATCGAGATTTCGCTTGTATCGCCGATGTTGCTTCTCCAATGTGAATAATCCGCAGCGAGGGATTTCTCTTTGTTCGCGCGCGAAACTCATAGTATACGGATGCTCGTTCTAAAGAAATTTTTATTCTTTAGCTGCACGATATGACGGTGCATGTTTCACAAAATAAAAAAAAAAAGGAAAAATAGATCAGAGCCTCGATCTTTAGTATCGGGTCACTAAATACTTATTTAACGATCAGAGAAT
This sequence comes from Lepidotrigona ventralis hoosana, assembly GCA_002806875.1. Lineage (NCBI taxonomy): Eukaryota > Metazoa > Arthropoda > Insecta > Hymenoptera > Apidae > Lepidotrigona > Lepidotrigona ventralis. The sequence goes on from NIPQ01089794.1 coordinate 21,212, forward strand.
GGAAAATGAAATTTAAACAGTGTTTACGCTCGTGGGTGAACGTCGTCGACGTTCATCCGCGAGTTTCCGGGAATTTTGCATTTATTGACGGCTGGAGGATATCGAGAAAGTTGGGAGATTGATCGAGTGGCGACAGATGACGGAAACTACGAACACGGGCAGGCGGCGTGCAAAAATTTTTCTTGGATAGTTTCGCGGGTTCTCGTGCGCGCAATAATTCAAGAAAACTCGCTGCGCTGGGAAATAATCGTTTATCTTGAAAGATGGATCGAAACGAAACGTGATTAATACTTCTTAGAAATATATGTTTTGATAAATCGCCGAGTCGGGGGAAAAAAAATAAATAAAATTATACACGGACAAAGGCAAGAAAAAAAGTGAAGATACGAAATTTTTAAAAAACTCGCACGTAATTGAAATTGATGAAGATTCTTCCTTAAATTATCGCCGCAAATTTATTCATAATATTCACAGAATTTTTCACAAAATCCACACTCTTGTCCTTTTGACGAAAGTATAAAATTTAAAAAAATTCACGCGTAAATAAAATTGATAGATTGATGCGATATTCATGCTATTTATGATATTCACTATAAAAGATATTTTTCCAAATTGACGAGCAACATTCACACCTCTAACTGTTTCTTAATTTTTTAATTGAAATAATAATTTTAATTTCTTAGATAATATCTGTAATTTTTTAATTGAAATAATTGATGAAGATTCTTCCTTAAATCATCGCCGCAAATTTGCAATATCCATTTTATTCGTAATATTCACAGAATTTTTCACAAAATCCGCACCCTTGTTTTTTTAACGAAAGTATAAAATTTAAAAAAATTCACGCGTAAGTAAAATTGATAGATACAATATTCATGCTATTTATGATATTCATTGATAAAAGATATTTTTCCAAATTGACGAGCAACATTCATATANAAAAAAAAGATGTAAAAATCTAGTTTCTAAGATGTAAAGAAAGATTTCAGACTTGAAATTCGCGAATTAGATTTCGACAAAGGTAAGGATAAGATTCTCTTAAATCGATGTTACATCGATCGACGACTTCCGATTTTACGGCGGAGAAGGAGAAGGCTCGTATATTTAAGCATCACTTCGCAAAATATTTGTTGTGAGTATGGAACCTTGTATGTTTCATTTCAGACACGCTCAAAGACGCGGAGAAGGATAAAGAGGAAACTGAGTATATGCTACAGGAGAATGGCGATCCAATGTACGAATAAAATTCTTATGTAGATGGATGATATTTGTTAAACAATAATTTCAAACAAAGAGATAAATAGCACGACGTAAATATGGAAATGAGAACGATTGTAAAAGCTTCTGGAAGTAATTAGGAGAAATCCTGATCGTCCCAGAGACTGGAAATATCGTATAAATTTATTCGTAACAATTTCTTTTTATTGTAGCAAGTATACCTCGCGAGAGAGTGCTCCCAGATTGGAGATTGAAAAACTTGAACTTTCCACTTTGGCTCCCATTAATATTCGGATACTAAACGCTTTAAATTGTTACAACTTTGAAATGAAAATGACATTGTGCAGCAATAAATCTGTACTCATTCTAAAGCCTCTACTTTCAAAATGTAGAATTCATTTTAAAATTACCCTTTCACTATGCGAAGACACACTTTCTTCTCAAGAATATTATAAATTGTCATAGTGAATCATTGTCAATCTCTGAAAATTTGATTTACGTTTCTTTTTTACTTAATTCTGAGTATTAGACTTATTGTTAAATTTAAGAGTATTTGTTCGATATTCAAAGTTCAACAAATTGGCAAAAAAAAACAATTGCACAGTAAGTTTTGAATGATTGTCATAAAAGGGAGAGATGTTTCGAAACATCCCTTGAAATCTGAATTGAAGATTCAGCCATAAAAAAAATTTCACAATGCCTCTATGCTGTGACGATTTATAACGTTTTCGACGAGAAGAGTATCTTTATTCGTCCATTCGCTGCGCGGTGTAAAAACATCTCAAAACAAAATGAACGATGACTTTTGAAAGTAGAGACTTCAAACGTTAAAACAAGCCCAGATTTATCATTGTACGATTCCTTTTCACAAAATTAGATCGGTTTCTTAACTTGCACGTTTCATCTATAGAACGAAATATTTGACTTCTATAAAATTAATATTAATATTAATATTTATATAAAAAAATATTTGGTTACTCATGTTATTTTAAATATCCTATTTTCATCTTTTAAATTCTTGCACAATTCCTCTTCGATTTAGCACCAATTGGCGTTTCATTTTAATTGGCTCGTGCTACTTTCAATCATTTTAAAATTTTAAAATTTATAGACATAGGGAATGGCGGTCATTAGCGATCACCGTAGCAGCCGACGTGTTAATCACCAGCTGTTTTCAGTCGAATTGCCTTTCCCAAGCATCTGGAAGTACTCTCGCGCAATCGAATTTTCCACTTGCTGTTGTGCAAGATGCCATGCAACAGACAGCGCATCGACGAATAAATAATTGTTTGCACAAATTTAGTAGAAATTTTTTTTACTAAAAGATCAATACCGCTTTGTGTTCACAGTGAGTTCGTGCCACCACAAACGAAGGAGGAGGAGAAACCCCCATCGCCGGAACAATCCTTGCCACCAGTGCCTTACTTCAAACTCGTAAGTATCGTTCCTTCGCAAGAGAGGAAAGGCGAGAGGGGGAGGGAAGATAAAAGAGTGAGAGAGGAAAAGAGAATTTCGTAGCGGAAGAATGGCGGGCGCAATTTGTTAAACATTCACGCGTATGTGCCGCGTTGTTACGGTTGAAATATCGGGCCGAGTGCAGCCTCGAATCAAACGACGAGATCCATCNAGCCGGGTGCAGCCTCGAATCAAACGACGAGATCCATCTTCCGACCGGCGGCAGCTACCGATTCGGTGGTCCCTTTGTCTTTGACAAACTTTAACGAGCGCGATTTCCGTTCCGATCGATCGATTCGATTCTGCCTGGTTGTTGTTTTTGTTTAGAACTAGCCAGATCTCTGTCCATTAATCACCGGTTAGGCCGGCATTAATTTTCCCCGAGGGTTAAATCTCTCGGAAAGGCAAAAGTTGCCGGGCACTAAATCACTCGCGAGAATATGTTTCTGAAATTTTCGACTAGTTTCGCGACAAATTGCCCCGTCAACGCCGCCGCCTCAGCCACTGCCGGGATCTCGCGGGAATTCCCAGCGGGAACCCGTCATTCGGAAAATTAACATAACGTCGATGCTCGCGTGCAATTAATTAAAGTACACGTCCGTTGCTACGCCGCCTCCCTCATCCCCCCCTTTCTTTTTCCACGAGAAATTTCCACTCGCCACGCGGCGAGTTCTGCGAATCTGTCGGTGTTTAATCGCCTGAACCAGCCACGCCTCGTTCTCTCTCTCTCTGTTGGCAGTTTCGATTTGCAACATGCGGGGAGCTGATGCTGATCATCGGCGGCCTGATCATGGGAACCCTGACCGGCCTGTGCATCCCCATTTCGACGATACAGTACGGCGAGTTCACCACGCTGCTGGTGGACCGCAACTTGGAGAACCAGACGAGCACGCCGACGCTCATACTGAAGTGGTTCGGAGGAGGAGAGGTCCTGTAAGTAGTCCAGACAAACGTCTGCACCACCTTCGAGTTTCGTATATGTTTCTAGCGCGTTGCACGTTGCACGTTAACGAGGAAATAGACTGCTCGAGGGAGATATATTATTATAGCTATGCATCGTTCCGTGTTTCGTAATTCTGGTTTTATCGTTGCGCGTGTGAAACGAAGTTATAAGCCGCGGCAACTGGCACCTTGAAAACGAACCATCAGACAAACGAGAAGGGATTCGTGGTTGCAGGGGACCGGAAGCGTCGAAGGATGAAAGGATGAACGCGCTGTACGACGACTCGGTCGCGTTCGGCGTGTCCTCCGCGGCGTTGTCCACCTTCCAGTTCTTCTTCGCCGTGTTCACGGTCGACCTGCTGAACATCGCTGCCTCCAGGCAGATCGTTCGCGTCCGCAAGATGTTCCTGCGCGCAGTTCTCAGACAGGACATGACGTGGTACGACATCAACACGTCGACCAACTTCGCCAGCAGGATGACCGAGTAAGTACACCTCGCTCTCTCGATCGATAATTCGTTAAAAAGGAGGGAGGGGGAGGGGGGAGGGGGGAG
>NIPQ01089794.1:25472-35496 GCA_002806875.1 Lepidotrigona ventralis hoosana
AAAAAAAAAGTGATCATCTTCAGAATCTTCAAAATCACATTCTATAAAAAAAAGCGATCTGATTTTACATTTAAGGTAAAGACTTCGCGTTCTAAAATGAAACCAAGTGGATCGTTATGTGATCCACTTTTACAAAGTTTGTATCGACTTTTTTTCATCGTCGCTGTGCATACCCTTAGATTCTAATTTTAGTTTGATTCTTCACGATCATCGTTCGGCTTGATTGTTCGATTCGAAGGGGTAAGGTGAATTTCCATGGTCGCTTGAGCTAAGCGCCTCGAGTATTTTCAAGGTGACCTTGCCGTATTGTAGAAGATAAGGCAAACTTTAATTAATTCGCTGAATGGTTGCCCGCGGCCCGCTGTTATTTTCGTCGGATACTTTTGATAGAACATCGAACTATACGAACTCTAATTGAGTGGGTCACCTTGTACAACTGACGAGAAGCCTGGCAAACATATCCGACATCTTTGCAAATTATCCGTGGCCCGAACGTTTAATTTAATTGGCCATCGCGGGCAAAAACTCGCCCGAGTGAAATTGAAATGGAAGTCGCACGTCAGATTTCTCTCGAAGAGAGCATAGTTTCTCCTCTTGTAATTTCAATTTTGCAAACTGAGGAAAATCATCGCGACTGAAGAGAACATTGCAAGTGCCAAANATCGCGACTGAAGAGAACATTGCAAGTGCCAAATGTCAAATTCTCATTTATTATTACAATTTAATAATTGTACATACAGTGAAGTGCAATTTATACAATTGTATATAAACAGTGCAAACATGAATAATTGTCGACAATTTGAACTGACATAATTTTTGTAAAAAAAAGGAAAAAAAATGATTTTACATGTGCAGAAGTATTAAAATATTCTTTTCGCATCTAGATCTCACTTGAAGCTTTTTGTACGATTTTTCTCCACATTTTATTGAACGTTGAATATTATGGCCGAATTTAAGCGACGAAAATTCAAGAAATTTTAATATTTCGTCATCTAACTTTAATGTTCCAAGTTCAGTAAAACGAAGGAGATCCACCATTATTCCGAAGATTAAAGTCTCCTCTTTATAACGACCTCTTAAAGCTTGTTGTACGATTCTTTCCTCCACCGTTTTATCGAGCGCTAAATATTATAACCTAAACCAACAACGAAGATCCAAGAAATTCTAATATTTCGTCACCTAACTTTAATGTTCAAAGTTGAATAAAATAGTGAAAAAAAGAAAAAAAAAATCGTACAGTGAGTTTTAAGGAGCCGTTGTAAAGAAAGAAAAAAAAACGACCTCGATACTGTCGAAAGTAGAAGCTTTGACCAAGCCAGGTCAGTTTAAATTACTGGCAATTTTTCACTGTCGCGCTCTCCGCAGTACATTCTGCTGCTAAAAACAAACATTATTTCTACTTTTTTTTTTACGAGCGACATTTGGATACAAGGACCTTTGGATACAAAGCATCTTGTTTTGCGCGAGAATTTTCCAGTGAGAGCGAAACTTCACAAGCGCGACACATGGAACGCGCGTAGTCTTTAGAGAGAAGGAGTGAAAATCGTCGGAAATGTGAAATTTCAGGGACCTGGACAAGATGAAGGACGGCATAGGAGAGAAACTGGGCGTGTTCACGTACTTGATGATCTCCTTCGTCTCTTCCATCGTCATATCGTTCGTGTACGGCTGGAAACTGACGCTGGTTGTACTGAGTTGCGCGCCAATCATCGTGATAGCCACGGCGGTCGTGGCGAAAGTTCAGAGCTCCTTGACAGCTCAGGAGTTGACCGCTTACGGGCAGGCCGGAACCGTGGCCGAGGAAGTGTTGGGCGCCATCAGGACCGTGATCGCGTTCAACGGCGAGCAGAAGGAAGTGAATAGATACGCGGAGAAGCTGATACCAGCTGAAAAGACCGGGATAAGACGTGGAATGTGGTCAGGCGTCGGTGGTGGCGTCATGTGGTTCATCATATACATCAGCTACGCGGTGGCGTTTTGGTACGTCTATACATATTTATGGCCTTTTCAACGAGTAGACGAGGCAGCGAACAAATAAGTGCACGTGATCGATGCGTGTAGGTTAGGATCGATTCACCAGTCACCACCAGTCTCCTCGCGAAGAAATGTACGAGATCTCGAAATTGCGATCATTTCATAGAATCAAACTTTTGATATCAAACAATTACAAATAAATGATATAAAAAGGTAATTTTGTTGTAATTATATTTTTTTATTTTTGAAGATTAATAAGTTTACTTATTAACTGAAAGTTTCATATGTATATAAGTAATTAATTATTTAATCAGTTTTTTAATTCCTTCAAGTTCGCAATTTAAAATTTGGTTAGTACAGACTACATATTTAAAATGATATTATAAAATCGTATAGGTTCTCCGAAGTTTATTTAGAATTTTTCTGTCACTCTCGAGTGTCAAATTATGAAATCTACTTATTCACTTCATTGTTTAAATTATTAATCGTAGAATTGTAGAACTTGGCATGACATTTTATTTCAAATTCGCCTGTAAAGGAGCAAGTTTTTTTCGAAACTCTCGGAACCGGGAATTTCGATACACTCGAGAAATCTCCCTCGTTTCCCGACAGATAGTCCAAACGACAGGTAAATTGTATAATTTGACTTCCGTGAATGACAGATAAGTGGAAAATTCGAAATCTCGGGATCTCGCACATCTCTGCACAGTCGCTGCAGGAGCCATGGAGTAACAATTGATAGCAGTTGATCCTTGAGGACCAGTGACAGCTGCGATCGAGCATGCGACACGTTTCGTTTATCACGTATCTAGTGCCTCGGTCCCGTTGCCTGGAAATGTTTGAACAGTTCGCCGGCTGCACGTTTTGCCACGCCAGTAGTATAGAACGAAAGGAACGCGAGCATCTCCAGAACAAACGCCTTTGACGCGGGGCAAACAGGCACGAGTGGGGTGAAAACGGGTCAGCCGAGTAATTCCCGCATTGTGTCGGCGGTGTTTCGGGTAAAAGTTGTTTGCTTTAAGAGGGAAACATCATACGAGGGTGTGCCTTTGTTTGTCATGGAAAGTGGCTGCCTTGGATACTCTAATTCGATATGAAACGATCTCCCCTCCCCCCTCCCCCCATCTCCCTTCTTCCTCGGTTTTCGTAGATACGAGGAGATGGCCAGGGGAAACGAACGATTTAAGATTTAATCCGACGTAATATCGCAGTATTATAGTAAGCAGACTGTGGACTTTCGTGCGGATTCCCGTGAACAGAACCTAAATAAAAAACTGTTTCTTCCATGTATTATTATAATTAATAATATTACCGTATTATTATAAGTAACAATATTATCGAAGAAATGGAACCTAAATAAAAAACTGTTTCTTCCATGTACTATTATAATTGACAAATATCGTGACAAATGCGTATTCTTGTATCTTCAAGTTTCCCATAAGTGCATGAAAATCCGCAGTCTGATAGTGAGATAAATAAATATATCAAATTATCGAATATAATCATTGATCGTAAGAGTGCGACAAGCAACTTCAAACACGAAACAGTGCACGTTAATTTTAATCTCCCTAAAGTGTCAGCTCTGAAATTTCATCTATTCATCTTTATACATATATAAATGTCGTCAGAGAGACGTTGAGTGATAGTAAAAAATTCTGCAAATCGCGGCGAGTTTTCAACGTGAAAGTGATGGTTCGACAGGTACGGGGTCCAATTGATCCTGGACGACAGGCCGAAGGAGGTGAAGGAGTACACGCCGGCAGTGTTGGTGATCGTGTTCTTCGGCGTGTTGGCCGGCGCGCAGAACATGGGTCTGACATCGCCGCATCTCGAGGCGTTCGCGGTGGCGCGCGGCTCGGCCGCGGCGATTTTCCAGGTGCTCGATCGAATTCCAGCGGTCGATAGCTTGAGCAACGAGGGCCAGAGGCTCCCCTCCGTCACCGGCGAGATCGAGTTCAAGAACGTGCACTTCCAGTATCCGGCACGAAAGGACGTGAAGGTGTTGCAGGGCTTGAACTTGAAGATCAATCGGGGCGAGACGGTGGCGCTCGTCGGCGGATCCGGTTGCGGCAAGTCCACCTGCCTTCAGCTGATCCAACGTCTCTACGATCCTATGAAAGGACAGGCAAGTGAAAGAGAAAAATATCGATGATAACGAAACCGTGGGTAACGATTTTCGCGGGACGAAGATAAACGTTCACTCTGATCTATCCTTTTACTGAAACACTCGTGGCATTAAAGTTCTAGGTAAAATATTTCGAAAAGTTAAATGGTAAAAAGAATTTCAACACCGCTCGTCGAAACAAGCTGAAAAAGTTTTATCACGCCATTAGTTTTATTATATTATTTTTATTACGCGGTCTTTTCATAAGTGCACGCACGTGTTGTGCTAATACGATCCAGATAGCGACTTCCAAATAGAAACACCGCTTATTACAGCTTTAAAACAAAAAAATATCTAACGATTCCAAAACTGCTGGTTCGTTGAGTTTTCCTTTGTTTCCTTCGATGAGTGTTACGCATCTGAAGTTTGACATCAACTTTTCTAAACACACTCTGTGTAATGTCTTTCAAAATGCAACATCGAAGAAGAGAACTCCAAGAGACAATTGCATGCTAAAATATCGCTAACAAATCGCTTTGGCGCCTGTCTGTTAATGAGATCCCCCATCGTATTCCCTGCTGTTAATTCAGAAAACTGTTGCGCATTAATTATACAATAATAACAATAATTGGCTCGTTCATCGTCCGCGTTGGACCGTGTAACTCTGTTTTTGCAGGGGAAATTTCACATACACACGGCCGGCGCCGTGAATTTTCTTGTCCGGCGTGGATGATCATAGAGCCGCGTTTTCAATTTTCTCTTCGCGGCAATTTATTAAAACGCGCGCGCAAGAACGCGCAGGTATTTTTTTCCGCGGGCGTTGCGCGCAGGGAACGGGTTAATAACCGAGCGCCGAGCTCGCGAATATTCTGCCTTCGCCGCGGCAAATTGCAACGGCGAGCTTTTTTCCCAGAGAGCGAAACGACTGTACGCGTACGCGCCATTACAGTTTCCCGTGCGACGAACGAATCATCTCTACGTTTCTTCCGAGTCGTTTCACAAAACTATCTCGATCTCTGTTACCGAAAGGCGAAACTTCCACTCGCGAGCGTAGAACCGTCGTCTCGCAGTCTGTCAAATCGAGCTCGATTAAGTCCCGGCGCGCAGAGACGAGGGCGGTTTCGCGACGGTGAATTTATTTATCGCGTCTCGGGCTAACAATATCCCGGCCGTGAATATTCCATTATTACGTCTGTACTCGCGAACGCGATGGAAATTTACGCGGGGCAACTTTCAAGCGGGTATATATCTCTCTCTTTCTCGCGGCGGTTGAGCTTTCTCGGTAGTAAAAGTTTTACGATCCCCGCGCGTTTCTGCGTTTCTGCGTTGTCGAAAATATTGGCATACTGATTCCGAGCTGACTAGCATCTCTCTTCCATTTGTGTCGATAAAAAAATAGCTTTTGCCTTTTAACTAGAACAACCTGACGTATTCCAGATTTTTTTTCTTTACAATTGCCTAACTCTCGACAATCCTTTTTTTTTTATCATCTGCCAGTAATTTATTTACGAAGCATCATCACTTCAAATGATATAGCATTATTCGAATAGTATTTAACACGAAATTTTGTTGATCATATCTTTTCAACGTGTGATATCGTTTAAATTTAAATTTAAAGCAATCGTCAACTCGTGCATTGCGGGTTTGCTAGAAATAGTATGCAAGAGTATGCAAGAGTCAATGATATCCCCCGCCATTTCTTTTTCAACTTTCGTAAGAAGCAATTTTCGTGAGAATTATTGAGTGTCAATTTCTTTTCCCTGAAATACTTTTGTTCTTCTTATAGCTTGTCGTTATTATAGCTTTCACTCTATTTAGATATCGTCCTATTGTACATATCATATGTATACGCTCATTATCATCAAATTATAAAAAAGAGAAAGTCAGAGCTAGATTTAATTTGTAGATTTAGATTTGTCCTCTCAGAAGGGACAGTCGAGTGCAAATGGTTGAAAGATTCTGGCATTTCAGACAGAAACATATTTGTATTTATTTTAACACTTTAACGACCGGAAATCTATTAATCGGCTTTTTGCTGCCAACGCTTATCAATCGGGAGTCTATTTATTGGTGTTCTGCAATTTTAAAGGTCACGAACGTACTTACAAGAAGCATATCCAGGTTTGATAGTCTAGAAAGACTGCCAAATTTCATAAAATATAAACTTGCAAAGAAACTAATGGTCAAAGTAAAAAAAAAAAAAACGATAATGTAGAGTTCGTGACGGATATCACTCTTTAAAAAAAAAAAATTAAAAAAAAAAAAAACGATAATGTAGAGTTCGTGACGGATATCACTCTTTAAAAAAAAAAAAATGTTAAAAGTTTAAATTGATAAAATGATTACATTGAAATTTTATAAATAATTGTTCAAAAATTCTACACGAAATAAATGTTACGTAACATGGATATCATGAAAATTAAAAATGTTATTAAATTTCATTATCCTAAGTAATAAAGGAAGACAGGAAAAAAGTTGTTTCCCATTCCCGCCAAAATCAAGCCGGTCTTCAATGCGCAATGCGTTCAATCACCGAGCGATCGGTAGAGTCGATGTTAATTATTATCATTTGAATCACACAGCAGAATATTTTGAGCACGTATCGAAAGCCAGTTAAGTTAAAATTCGTTCGCGCTAGGAGCAACGAGGTCAAATTTTTCATCTCTCGCGTTTACGTCTTCGACGAGGATCACGCGCCGATCTCTCTGTTCCGAACAGGTCCTGCTGGACGGCGTTGAAGTGTCGAAGTTGAACGTTCAGTGGCTACGCTCGCACATAGGCGTGGTCGGCCAGGAGCCGGTGCTCTTTGACACAACGATACGGGAGAATATCCGGTACGGAAATGACAGCATTACCGAGGAGGAGATGATCAAAGCCGCGAAGGAAGCGAACGCTCACGACTTCATCAGTAAACTGCCCGAGGTGAGTGGCTTCTCGAACCTGTCCATCCATCGCGAGCCAGATTTCAGTTTCCTTTTCGTTCTCGTTTCGCTTTCCGATTGATCCACCAGAGTCACACTTTTCACCACTCTTTCTCGTCTCTATCCTCCCCCGAACCTCTAGGCGTATGTGCGAAAGATCTCCTCGCTCTAGAGTTTCCAATTCCGACGGATCCCTAGAATACCTCGCACAAAGGCCCCTCTAATTAAAATTGTATCCCGAGGTAGACCGTGAACTCGCTTGGAATTTTAATATCCCCTTTGCGCGTGCTCTCGTTCGTCCGGATCTATCTCGTTGATCGCCGGACTGGCGACGATCCCGATGGAAACGAGCGACCTTCGAGTGGTGGGAAATGATAATTTCTTTTTTTTGGGGGGTAATTAACAGTAGAAACTACTAGAAAGTGGTCAGAACCATTTTACATGTGTTTTGAAAGATTAAAATAATTTTTTTTCGCGAAATATATAAAAGCTTGTACGCTCTCCTGTTGTATTATAAAGTTTCTCTATTTTTGTTTCTGAATTCAGTGTCTCCGATGGAAATTTTATGCTCTCGTCGGTAGTTTTAGTGTTAAAAAATTCACACACTCGCAGTACGTTGTTTTCAAAACGTGAAATCCCTTGCAACGGCGTTCGATCTGAATAAAAGAGCACGTTCTGGTCATCCCTAGCTTCGAATTGGAATTTGAAATTTTCTAAACTCTTTTTGGATCGAATGTTAACGAATATAAATCTAACGCTATCTGACAAGCTTAACTAGGAAGATCGAAAAGACAATTATTATCGATAATTATCATGACTTAACAAGCAAAATCCCTCGTAACATTATATCTAACATAATTCTCATAACACTGTATCTCTCTTCAAGCCATTTGAAATTTTTTACTATAAAACGAAGGATTTGAATCGTGTATTTACATCTTGATAACATCGTATAACCGCGTTTGTCCTATCTGAGGTGTGGCGATCATTAAAATGTTTGATTCACAATCGGCAAAGAACTGTGCCACAAAAGTTGCGAACACATTGCTGCGACAATTGTTTTCAATAAATTGCATTTAGTTGTGTTTACGACGTTTCAACAAAGTTCATCGAGGTATGCGCTTGTGATTGTAAGCAAATTATTATTCCATATTATTTATTATGATTTAATATTATTGTAACGATCGCAGGAGCATGCGGTGGAGCAAACGTTCAACCATGCGTTTGGTAAAATAATTAAATTTATTGCTTCGTTCTGTAAAATTGCATCTCCTTCACTATTATCGCTTCAGGTGCAAAACTATTAATTGAAAGCAACCAAAAATCGACCGGACGCGGAAACTAAGGAATAAATTTCGTAACATTTACCCACGATCGAGTGAAATCTAACAAATTACAATCATGCGAGTGACATTTGTTATCGGTGATGGTGGTGGTCGTTGTGCTTGGCTATCACGTGTAATACCAGGTTGGCCGTGAGTAATTCAGGTGGTAATTCGCGACGCGTTAACAATAGTCTCAGGTGTGGGCGACGAGCCGCGAAACACGCGTGCAAACAGACGATAAAACACCGGTTAAACCGGTGCACGGGCAAATAACAGTATCCCAGATTACGGCCGTGTCAACGATTAGGCGTTTATTACCGAATTATCGGTAGGTGAGTCCGATGCTCGCGATGGTTTCATCCGCGTGTAGCCGTTTCCTCCGCGCGTGTGGCCGCGCGCGTTGTTTCTCGCGATGCGTTTAGGACCGCGTAACGATCCGCGGAAACAAGCGGGCCAGACATTCCCCAGTTTATGGAGGAGGCCCGCGCAGTTTATTTTACGGATCGATGCGCCAAGCGATCGCGCACGTAAAATTTTATCCGGCAGAAGTGGCCATCGTTTCGCACACGCACACGTTGTCCAGTTATGTAAAATGGAACGTTTCGTTGCCACATCGGATACGTTTTGCATTGATATTGTTTTTTTCTTTTTTTTTTGGTATTGTAATTATTTATGTATTTACGAGAAAATCTACAGCAGTGAATATATAATATATAAATATATAAATTGGCTCGTGAAAGTATTCGATTTGTTACAGAAAGTTTTTGAATATTTTCTTTGAAATTCAATGAGAATTAAACTGTACGGGATATTCGTAGACTCTCGATGATTGCAATTCTTTTCAAGAAGTATTACCAGAAGACAGTAGTAATGTCATAAATATATTGCCAAGAAGGAACAATGATAATACCATCATTCACAGACTGACTCGTGAAAATACTCAAATATTGTTTTTTTTTTACTTTTTCGAAACTTTTTGCATGAAATCCATCGAGAATTGTACCTGGGATATTATCTCATATTCATTATTTTTGAGAATCAAGAATAATTCTTTGTAAGAACTATTATAAATTAGAATGATATATATATATATATATATATATATATATATATATATATATATATATATATAAAAGAGACTGGCAAGTTAAAAAAATATCGTCAGTTTATATAACCTAGGATTTCGTTGTCCGACGTAGGAAACAAGAAGAACGATGATTGAAATTGCGGCTCGTAAATTTATTAAATCTCAACGCGGTGCATATGCACCGTAGATGAGTGACGTCACAGTTCGGTTAATTAAACAATCGTTGTTTCGAACCGCAGAGACCGCGATGGCCTTTTCCACGAGTACGGTAATCGAACAAGCAAATGGATCGCGACAACTGTTCCCTCGACAATTATCACGTAACTTGAACGTGATTATAAATCAGTTTTCTTCAATTTCCATTAACTCTCCTTCCCAATGAAACGCAAACGTCCATCCTCCCCGTGTTCTTCATAAAGTCAGAGTTTTGTCTGAAGACTCCTTTTTAAATAATCAAGTTGTTTCAAACCACGGAGACCGCGGACGAATAATCAAACAGACAAATGTTTCGTTAATAATCGACAACTATCACTGTCGAACTTGGTGACTGTAATAAAAATCAGTTTTCTTTAATTTCCATTAAATCTCAATGAAACGCAAGCGTCCACGTGTT
>NIPQ01089797.1:0-11273 GCA_002806875.1 Lepidotrigona ventralis hoosana
TATTACGAAAGAAATAGAAGTTTGTTAAGAATTATGCAAATAAAAATATTTATATGTTATATGCAAATATATATTTTTTTTATATAATCTGAACTTACATATGGATTTCTATACTAAGGATATTCTTCTTCAATAGGAAAAATCGATGCTGAAAAAAATCGAAAGATAAACTAGATGTTATTAAACGTTGAAAAAAAAAGGGTGCAATTGCGTCTGATTTAACACGCAGGAAAAGTCTGCAAAAACAAACTGTTATTATTGAAATAACTTCAAAGAACATCTAAAAGTTCTCCTTCTCTCTGCGTGTAAACGGATCTTGCATCATTTTTATAATTTTTATATATTATACCATCATATAACTCATTATTAAAAACAAACTGTTATTATTGAAATAACTTCAAAGAACATCTAAAAGTTCTCCTTCTCTCTGCGTGTAAACGGATCTTGCATCATTTTTATAATTTTTATATATTATACCATCATATAACTCATTATTAGAAATTTCTGCTGTGCACTTTTGCATAGATTTCGTTAATGTACCATTTTAGTTTTGCAAAAAAAAAAAGAATTATTGCAAGATAACTAGGCGCGCCGATGCTTTTTTTCGATCCATTAATATCCGGTGTCTGGTAACGACGGACAATATGCAACCGAGCGATTAACTTACGATCGTTTGGATAAAGGTCCGACGAGTTTTCTGGCGCCAACTAATTCGTTCGAAGCACCCTTCGGCAAGCGTTCGTCTCTCTCGCCGACGCCCATACCTTCGTAACACACTGCGTCGCCGGAAGGAAACTCTTGACAAGCCACTCGCCTTGCCTCGCCTTCACTCGAACTCCAAAAGCCTCTTTTCTTCTTGCGCTGCGAATGGGACGTTACGCGCCGCTACTAGACGCGACTAATCGACAGAAACTGACAGACAGGAAACAACGCTCGCTCGCTCGCTCGCTTCCACCATGGAAAAAGAATGTCTGATCTACGATAATACAAATTCCAGAGAGGTTCCCTATTTTTTACATTCACATTTAGTCCTCTTGTCGATTAAGAAGAAAAGAGTACAATTATGTAAAATGTATTAAAAACAGTGACGATGAAAGATAAATAGAAATTGGCAAATGGTAGCTGATAATTTCAAAGCGAAGATAAAATTGAATAATTTTCGAAGTATAATCTGAAGAATGGAATCTTGGTAGGAAATTGTTTTACATATTGGAAGTAGTTGTAGAACGATACTCTGGTTACTTAATTGCGCATTGAAAAATTCTTCGAAATGAAAATCCTAAAAAAAGTCTGCTCATCGATTTCACACTCACGACTTAATTGCGTAAGATGCAATCGGAATTGAATGATTGTCCATATAAAGGAATTAATATCCAGAAATTGTTCTACATTATATCGAGGCATATAACTTTCGTGTGTTCGTCGACTTTCACTAGAAGTACATACATAACCTCAAAATACGAGAAATAGAAATATAGAGATAACTTCAATGATAATATTTTCTCTGCTTTGCGAAAATTCGAGGAAGACAAAGACAGAAGGCAGAGAGAAAAATGACAACGCAGCTTCGTAATAACAGTCACGAAGAGGTTATATAGGCCGATTGGATTTAAAGGTTGCTCCAGTCGGAGCGTATATATAAGTTCCCTGTCGAGTTTAGAAGTTCACGGCAACGAGTCCGGCCATTCATGAATACATTATCCTTTCTAACGAGGTGAATAGAGGTGAAGTAGACGGGAGTTGCAGCAGTTTGTCCATAAATCACTCGAAAGGACAAACGAGATCACTCTCGGACTCGTAAAGGTGCGTCCAGATTTGTTACTTTTTCTTACTCGCTGTGTGAACGGTGTTTTATTGTACAATATCGTCACTTGTCGGTGAAGAAAGTATTTTGAAAAAACGCTACGTGTTTTGAAGGAGTTTGGACATCTTCGGGTCTAAAGTCTTCAAGTGTCTGTCGAACAACGCGATTAAAATGGTGAGTTAAATGTGTGAGTATCAATAAATGTAAAAGAATTTAGAAATAGGTACTGCGTCGAATTTTATATATATCACTAAATACAGTATATATAATGTGTGTAACGGTAATGAGGAAAGTAACAAAGTTAGGTGTGAATGCACCTTAACGCGCCGCTTCAACACTCCCGGGTTCCGTCGGTTTTCATTTTTTCTTCACTAGTGCCGGTGTCGTAAGGAAGTGCTCTGTCATTCGACTGTGAAATTACCAATGCAATTCCAAAGTCGTAATTCTTCACGACTTACTGTGAGAACCTCTTCTTTCTACTTCGAAAATCTCGCAATGGCGATCACAACTGTTACGTTTATTTCTAAATTTCTTCACACTTTACACTCCATTTCACATTATCTCTTGTGGCAGAATTTGTAATGCAAGTTTCAATTTGAAAATAATATTCATCAAATTTCATATTTCCTGAATTTAACTTTGTATTTTGCAATTGTTGCAGTTAAAATTTTCGACCGACTATCGTAATTGATAATTTTGTGAATTATCATTGTTAGTAATTTAATTTTTGAAAGTGATTGATGTAAAATACAGATCACATCGAATTTGCTTCAAACTCGTAATAAATTTGTTTGAGAAACATTTTTAATTACGAAATTCCGAATGATTTTATTTTACTCGTGAAATTGTATATAGAAACTTAGGAAATATTATGTATTAATTAATAAATAATTCGGACTTGCACTTTTCAATACTATAGTTCATTTTACCATCAATAAATATAGTTCATTTTACCATTTGGAAGATAGAAGACCATCTATTCGTGGAAATAATTATTTCGGAAATGAATAATTGCAACATTTATAAACTGAGTAAAATAAGATTCCAGTTGTTTGTGATTTGAAAACTTATTCCTATAGAATTAGATATTAACTTAAAACAAAAGAGCGTCATTTAAACTAAAAAGAAATTTATTACTCTTGCAGAATTCTCGTTTCTCATAGAATAATTAGAAATTATTATGTATTTATATTAAATATTTTTTTATTTCCATAGAGAATAAATAATATTTAGTTTAACGACAAATATTAGTATTATTATGATATAATAAGTAATATTATTATATTAACAATATAATTTTACAGGTTAGTATAAGGTAATATTTTACAATGTTTTCATTTTATACAGTTGGAAATTATATTATAATGTATTCCTAATAAAAAGATTGATAAACATGCAGTCCCTGAGATATAGCTCGTATTTCCTACAAAGTTACATGGTAATTTAAAATTTGGCAACGATACAAAATACTTACATAATTTTCTTCTACTAACGTTTTCGTTCAATTTTTACAACGAACGTATGATACAAGAAATATTCGAAATGAACTATAATTAATTATTACAAATATCACGTAATGTTATAAAATTTACTTTAAACGAAATTTATTTTAAAAGAAAACATACAAATTTAAAAAACGAAAAGCTATTCTAACATATATTATATTTAAAAATATTAATAATCTGAAATCAGTATTTAACTAATAAAAGAAAAAAAAAAGAAAAAGAAAGGAAATGAAAACATAGAATAATTTTAGTTCAATTAGCATGTGACTAATTTTTATTCCAGCTAACAATTAATATATCAAAATATTATTTTCGTGGAATATTTAAAATCTAATCTTTTATTGTAGCATAGAAAAAAAAGAACCCAAAGGAACATTTGTGAAAAGACCAAGGTCATTTGCTTTTCACACTAATTGTGCCAAGTGAAAAATGTTGTTAAGCGTACGTTGAATCTGATACTATTACCAAGACTGATCTGGAATCTATTTTAGGATTATATTTAAATTGCATTTCACAGTTTCGTTTTTAAAAACGTAAATTGTATTTCGATTTTACAAATCTCGTTATCATCAGCCAATGATCAATCAATGACGAAAGCGAACATCGAGAAATAAATAAATTCTAACTTATTTCAAACACCGTTATCGTAATGCGAGACAACAACAACAGACTCAACAAATCAACGTGTGCTCTCAGTTCCCCAAGTTCGAAAGAGATTTCGACAAATGAACTGTTAACAAAATACGTTTCCTTCTAGTCGAAACTTTCTTCAAAATATTCTTCAAAATATTCTCGATCATAATGATAACAATTACAATCAATAATAATAATAGTAATCACGTGTCTACACACGTATGTCTATGTATATGTACATACATAAATAAATACATACACGTATACGTACGCACGTTATTTGTTATTTGCATAAATATCCGGACAGTAAATTTTCGATTTCTGAGAAATTGTTCATAATTGTAATTCGTGAAAAGAATCCTTCGATTGAGAAAGAAGTGTCTTCACATTTTTCTATTTTGTCACGTGACGAAGACTCGAAAATTTAGTCTCCGAATATTTGCGTGCAGTTACTGTACGTATCCGTAGAAGAAAATAAATCTATTCGCAACTAAATAACTCGTCATACATTTTGCTTTTCTTCGAGTAATGTAACGTCGTTATACACGAATCTTCAACACTATGCAAATTATTATCGATCGATTACTAAAAACTTTGGTTACGCAAAAATATAGACGCAATTGTCCGTTAGCTAATCAAGGATTGTTGTATTTATAACGTTTACACGCGTCTATTATCACTATCAGTTTCGTCGCTCGGTCGAAAAAGACCTATGCATGTATCTCTCTCCTCCTTCCCCTCTCACTCGTCGTCATACGCCATCTATGAACAAATGTACAATAGTTACAATAGAGGTTAGGTGATGAATACTAATTCAGAAACACTACACACAGACTCGTTAACGTTATATTCAAATGTATCGTAATAATGGAGGACACCGTACAATTGGAACATCGCGATCGACCAGAGTCTTCTAGTTACTTTCGACCAGAAAAACACGGTAACACCGAATTTAAAGTTCAAATTCAACGAGATTCTATTTTATCGTTGTATTTTGTACTATTCTCCAAGTTGAACTGTCTCAACATTTCCAATCTATGTTTCAACGTTCCGGATTACAATTTCTTCCGACGATTATGTTCGACAGATAAATACTAGATGTCGTGGATTTGAACGTGTACTAAACCATCTATTGAAGATCCTTCAATATCTGCGTTCATGGATCCACGATTTTACATTGTATTTATATTCGTATACCTGTCACTCTAAAGACGGGATTTCCTATAATCGTCGATATTTCGATTACACGTGCGTGAAAATCGGAGATTTTTAATTGAAAACGAAGCACGCTTCTGTTTTTCCATGAGCGATTTTGAAATGAGTTCGCGTCGGATAGATGCGCATGCGTCTACAGCGCACGTGTCTAATGCGCATGCGTCGTGTGTTTGTCTCACGCGCATGCGCCCGATGCTTCTAGGGACTTTCTCTGTTTACATGAAACATTACATCTTTATCTTGTATTTTACTGTTTACAACTTTTCTAAAATCGCTTCAAACACAATAAAGATCAACAAAGAAGATTAATAAATATTGAAAAATGATTAATAGGGAATCCCCGAATAATTTTTAGCGCGATAGAGATTTTGTCGATTGAAGCACATTATTGTTTCTCCGTTGTATCGAAATAACCGCATATAGGAAACGCCATCTTGATCGAGATTTCTCTGTTGTCGAAACTTCGCACGTTTGTTGGTTATACACTACCGTTCAAAAGTCTTAGGTTAGGTTCATTTTTTTTTTTATCCTTTTTCAAAATTCAATATTTGTTGCANTTTATCCTCTTTCAAAATTCAATATTTGTTGCAGGCAATAAGATCTTTATGTTGCAGGTGTGTTTTACATATATATACAATTGTTAACGCATTGAAACATCTCGCAGATTCTTGAAATAAAATCTAGAATAAGAATCTTCCAATTTTGAGAATGAATGCAATGTTTTTGCCGTGAGACTTTCAAACGGTAAATAAAGAAAAATCGGGCAAAACTGAGGTCCGGATTTGCATACGCGTGAGACAAAAATAAATGCCGTCTCGTTGACGTTAAGATCCGCGACAGGTGGTTCCGATATTAAAAAGTAATATATACGTCTGTCGATAGTTACATAGTTCGAATTGAAGATCCACGATCGCGTATGTTACCGATAAATTCTAGAACCATGTATACACACATATCTGTAGCGGAAGCGCAGCGGTATCTCACTCATGCAACGTGGTAGCTTTCTCACTCGGAAATCACAGTTGAACATTGGTTTTCTTTTTTTTTTTTTTCGACCCGTGGCACTCGNGCGGCGACGAGAAATGATTTTTAATCGGAAATCATCGTGCTATCGGAGAACGAAAATTCATCGACAGCGTGACGTAGAGAAGGAAATGATACAATAAACGGAAAGCGTGTGGTAGAATTGCGCGCATGTGAATTTGTTCGAACGTCGCGTCGAAAAATACGAGAAAAAGCGGGTGATATTCTTCAAACGTAAGCAGAAACAGGTGAACACTGGTGTTAGGATCAAGTACCTACGGGAGAGGGAAGGAGATCGTAACAAATCGTGATACACAACACGCCAGTTGAACGCGCTTCGATAGTCAATAATCACGCAGCAGCCATTAAGTAATTCTTTCAGGCACACGTTAGTTTCAGATTTGCTCCCCTTCGCTATATGCTCCATCATCCTTGCACGAGAATCACAGTTAAACTATAGATTAGTACACTATAATAATTCCAATCTTTTCTGCACTTTCTTACGGCTATCTGAAATGATGACACCCAAATGATATATATCTCTCTCTCGATAAACACGTTCGCGTGGTCTTCAGTGTCTTTCGTCTGACTAATGAAACATCAAATAAATTAAAAAAAAAGAAAAGATTTCAGTTTCAATCAACTGAAGGTGAAGGTGAAGGTAAAACGAGACGAGAGGGTAAGAGAAAGTAAAGAAGGAGAGGGGAAATTTTCTACGATATCGAAACGATGATGAGAGAAAGTCGGAGTAACTTAATCTCTACGTCGGAAACGTAGTTGCGAGGTTACTTAAGTGAGGTCTCAGTCCTGTATCCTCCTTCTCCTCTTCCTCTTTCTTCAGTTACGTATCAAACACTTTTCTCTATACTCGCACAGTATGGATCACAGTTAAACGATTGATATCCTTCAACGCGTTCGGTCGACAACGTCCACGTCGAGCACGGTGGAGAACTCATTGAGGCAAGCCGGATGCAGCACCAAGGCGAGGAGTTCCGTACAGCGAGTATGGGGAGAAATACGGTGGTAATGCGGCGTGCGGATGCGGCGGCGGCAGCGGTAAACCCAACGACGATAAAGGCGGTGGCAGCAACGGCGAAGGTTTCCCGTAAGGGTGATAACGCGCGGTTGCCAGCGGGCTCAACGGTGGCGTGGGATAAGTCCTGGAGAACAAAGGATGCGTGGGCGGTAGTCCAACAGCGGACGGCGACAAGAGGGACAACGCGGCCGCCGATGGGTCCGCGACGCCGCTGCCGTTCGACACGCTGGTGTGGCTTCTCAAATGCTGCAGCAGCTCGTCCGACGTGGAGAACCTCTTGCCGCAGTATGCCGTGTCGCTTGCTATCCAGTTGCACACGTAGGGAAGCTGCGAGGCCGCTGCCAACGCAGCCAGTTGTGCGTGCGCGTACGCGGCTACACCCAACGCTCCGTAAACTGCTGACCCGGGCGGCTGTTTGTGATCGCACTGGGTACAGCCAGCCGGACAGGAAGCGGCACCGGCGGTGGTGCCGCTGCTCGTCAACTTGCCGTTCGCTGAATGGGCAAGCAGATGAGAATTCAACTGGCAACCGGTGCAGTACGGGTCCCTGCAGACGGGCATTAAAGCGTCGGTGGAGCTCTTGAGCCTCGCGTAACTCAGATAGGGATTGCCGGCCACCAGGCTATTCTTCAACGCGGCCTGCTGCGACATTAAAGAACTGGCTGTTACATCGATAGGTATCTGCGGCGGCGTGTAGCCTAAATAACCAGAGCTCGACGTGGCTAGACTGACACCTGGCTTGAAAGTACCCAACGGGAGATCCTTGATGGACGGGTCTGTCATCGCTAGGACACCGGCCGGACTGTAAGAAGCCTGTTGTTTCGCTTGTAACGACGGACTACTGACCACCGCCGGTTGAGACGAGCTCGTCGACGAATCGAGCTGACCCGACGACAGATTCGCCGCGGATATCCTGCAGCCGGGTGATTCTCGTGCCGCGTCGCCGTTCGGCGTCGCGGTTTTCCGCCCCTGCGGCGTCACCGTCCGAACCGACGAGGCGGCGCTCTGATTGCTGGAGCATCGTTTGTTGTTGCTACCAGGTGTCCTCGATCGACCGGAAGTCGAGTGGCTAGAGGCCGATCGTTGCTCGTCCGGGCTCGAGGCTTTCTCACGGGCCAAACAGGACTCGTACGGCTTGAACGTGGTCTTCGTTGACTCCGACGCTGAGGACGTGACCGCGACCGCCGGCGACGATTTTTCCCGCGATTGATCCGTCGACTTGGACGATTTGTTGCCCGAACCTTTGTCCAACGAAGCCAGCAGTGATTTATTGGACGGTGTGTCGGCTCCTATCTGGCTACAGGTTTGAGCGAGCAGCGCCAGCGGACTCTTCTTCGCATCTAGCTGCAAATAGGAAAGAAAACGTGCCAATGTAGATCTCGGCTGACTCTCGAACGCTCCATTATAATTTTGTACAATTATATCTTGTACAAACATGATATTCGAGTTACATCGTTTCAAGTAAATACGTCGAATACGCGATTCAATTGTTGAAAAGTAATCGAAATGCATTTAATAATCGTCACCGATATTTCCGTCATCTTTCGCTTTGTATTGTATTCGTAGCGCGAGGCTTTACCTCGATAGATATATTGTCGCTGATATACGCTACGTCCATATAGTTTTTATGACTAATAAAAAAAGTCATGGCCAATGACTGCAATATCTAGAAACAATTAATCAAACTGTCGTATATTACTTTACTCTGAGAAAATGTATAATGCGCAAACACGTAATAATTCATCGGATCATGATCAGACGAATCTAATGGAATCGGACATTTAATTGTATATCTTGTCTTATGTCTTAACGTGATCCCTGAAGAATAGTATAACATAAATGAATAACAGATAAAAATCACTAGTTAGCATGAGTTTTATTATAATATTAATTATATCAAGTTATATCACAATTTCGCTACAATTTTGACAATCACATCAAGTTAAATGATATTTGAACGAGTCAGAGGAGCAAATTAAATGGATTATGTTCCAATTTTACATTCATTTCGCAAATTATTACAAGACTGAGAGAAGACGAAAAGAAATAGAATTATCCATGTATTTATTATACAAATAGAACTGTTCTGTAAAAATACACTTCTACAATACATGATTTTCCTTTTGTATTTTGTTGTTATAATAACTATCGTTAGGAATATTCAAATAGACCAGTTCGCGTCGTTTAAAGAAACAAAATTTTCCCGATTAAATCTAACCGATCTAACCAAAGCGACGAAAGCCCTCCTCGAGGGTAGATTTAATTTATCCTTGTTTAACACGTTCCGTGGCAAGCCATTTTTGCCTTTTGTTGTCCTGTTCAGGCCATTTGATATTTTGACTAAAGGTTCATATATTATCACACAATCTTTCACTACATCATCAATCGATAAATAGTTCTCTTGTTTAGAGTAGCTATCACATCGTGTACCACTTGTGGTACACGTGGCGCTGCGATCAGTTCGATTGCAAAAAATAAATAAATTAAATAAATATGACTGCGTGTACCACTGGTGGTACACGCGGCCTCAAAATCAAATTTTTTTTATTAATAATTTAACGTGTACCACCGGTGGTACACATGGTACGGAACGTGTTAAATCGTCGAAGGTGAAAAAAAAAGAAATTCCGCTGTTAGGGGAATATTAAAAACGGCTGTTTACTGTAGGATCGGTGGCCAATTAATAAGTAGTTTCTGAACGCTGGATGCGATTAGCGGTGAGGAATATTCAATATTGGCGGCGTGCGAGCGTTTCGCTTTGGAAGTAGCTAGGATGATGCCAGTTGGTATAATTAGCGTATAGAGGGATACGATATTTCTCGCGGTTTGATACGTCCATCGAACAGATGTTCACCGTAATTAAAATGCAACGTTCATGCAACTAGCCCCGTCGTTTACGGCTTGCTCCTGCTAATGGCGCGACGCCGACAGATATTAATGCCGCGAATTGCAACAGGCTATTACAACATTACGGTTAAAGCTATATGTTAATTGCCCTCGGACGAGTTAACGGAACATCCGATAGTAGTTATTTTTATCGTTGAAACGTTCGCTCGTAAATCATCGGTAAGAAACAGCCTTGCTCGAAAATTCTCCCGTTTGCGCGAGCCTGTTAAAAACAACTTTGACGAGCTTCTCTGCTCTTTCATTTATTTATTTATCTATTTATTTATTTTTTTTTTTTTTTTTTGACATCATCATCATCTCCGGTAATATTAAAACTACGAGCATGCGTGTAAATTACATGCAATATATTTATCGATGTAATTGCATGTTACAGATATCTCGCTTTCTCCTTATTGAATTTTTAATTCGCGCTTCTGGTTTACCAGTCTTATTACGCTTTACGAGTTTCTAGTGGTGGTAATTCTACGAGTATTTTTACCAAATATAAAGCCAGCGAGAAAATTTCAATGCAGCCAAATTCTGTTCATTTGTGTTCTGCAACGTTTGCGAGGAACAGAGCATTAAATCAGTGATTTAAATAAAACTGACAGCTGAAAGTCAAACAACAACAATCGCCGGAAATTTATTACTCAAATCTTGTCACTAAAAAAAATGTTATAATAGCGCACTGAAGTTACTTAGTGATACAGAACGACACGAGCAAATGGACGAAGATTTGTGAAAATCTGTCCGTTAGTTAGCTGCTTTTACTGTTGCATTGGCGTGAAGCTCGCGTTGTAGGTAACAAGCGTGAGCAATCGTTTCGCACGGCCGATGAGTCATTCAGTAATGGAGATATCTTTCGATAACAAAAATTCGAATTTTTTATACGCTTCATTGGGTCTCTCTGTATTCTGCGATGGAGATAAGTCGATGGAATAAATTTTGAACAAACCTGATCTGCCCAAGCATTCCCTGATTATTGAAAATCATCGTCCAATCTATCGAAATATCAGTCTGATATGAAACATTCAATTGTGCACAATTCAAAATTCCCGGTCGAAATACGAGGGGGGGGGGGACGATCGATCGGTAACAACGACAGGATGGAAAGTACAAAAATTTGAAAATTCCTCTTAAGCTCTTGCTCGTTTTTTTTTTTTTTTTTTTT
>NIPQ01089798.1:0-58193 GCA_002806875.1 Lepidotrigona ventralis hoosana
ATATAGGTAAGGTGGAACACGAAATGTGATAATTAAAAAAAAAAAATATATATATATATATCCATGAAATCTTTCATATTGCATTCGGTGAATCAGGAGAAGCTTAGGTTTAGATAGAACTTGCGTGTATTCGTGTGTCGCCATAGATGGCACGTTACACGATATATAAAAGTAAAGTTTATGAGATTCTTTCGGAACGAACAATTGACTTTTCCAGCGTTCGTCGTCCAGTTCTCCTTCGTCGCGTGCTTCTTCTGGCTGAACGCCATGTGCATCGAGATGTGGTCATTGGTGCGCGTCTACGTGGATCGGGAGACGTACAAACGTATGAAGCCGAGGACGTTGTTCTTTTGGTACTCTTTATGGTGCTGGGGTCCCTCGGTGATACTTATCCTAGTCTCGATGATCATGGACCTCGGCCCGATAATACCCGCCACTTACGTCAAGCCAAACTCCGGCAAGGCAGCTTGCTCCTTCAAATGTAAGTTGAAGAGTGAGAAACTCATTTCACAGGCTGCATTTCATTGAATTTATTAACAATGTACGTTTCAACGCAATTTTAACACGTTCCGTTAAGCCATTTTTCCCATTTTTGCCTTTTGCTGTCGTTCAGGCCATTTGATATTTTGACTAAATATATTATCACACAATCATTCATTACATCATCAGTCGATAAGTAGTTCTCTTGTTTAGAGTAGCTATCACATCGCAATATTACCACTTGTGGTAATATTATTAGAAATATATTTTACAGAATTACATTTGTCATAAAATATATGTTTTCAACGCATTAAATAAATATGACTGCGTGTACCACCGGTGGTACACATGGCACGGAACGTGTTAAGTAAAAGCCAGCCGCTGCTATATATATATATATATATATACACATATATGTATACATATTATATACATATATATATATATGTATATATATGTATGTATATATATGTATGTATATATATGTATATATACATATATATGTATGTATATATATGTGTATATATGTATATATATGTATGTATATATATGTATATATATACATATATATATGTATATGTATATATCAATTGTTGTTGTTGCATTTGAATTGACACAGCGGAGGACAAAGCGGTGCCATACTTTTACATACCGGTCGGGCTGCTCCTCCTTGGCAACGTGTTGCTATTCGTTTTCATTTTCGTCAAGTTGACGAAATACCAAAGGGATCTTGACTTGAGGCGTCTGGCGAGAAATCAGCAGTCGGATCGGCTGGACCGGAAGTACCTGCGCCGTCTCATGCGCACCGCGATCGTTTGCATGATCGTGTTCTCCTTGATGGGCTTCAACTGGACGATGGAGCTGATATCCTGGTTCGTCGACGGAGACTCGTTCGACTGGTCCTCCTTCGACCTTATAAATGCTCTTCAAGGTGTCCTTATATTTGCCCTGTTCGTACTGCGAAGGCCACCGAGAGACTTCGTCTGGCACAAGATACAACAGCTTCGTGGCATCAACAACGTGGCAGACGTGGATGTTGAAAGCGTGGAACTCTATCTACTTCCAACGATGAACGGCGACACTCTGCCCAGATAAACGACCATCCCATGCAAATAGAATCTATTTTCTCGAATTCGTTCGGCACGAAGGGATTGTGAATCAACTGCCGATTGAAAGATGTTTTTTTTTTTTAAACTTCCTCGACGAGACGTACAATTTCTCTTTTTTCTTTTTTTTTTTAAACGCATTATTATTTATAAAGCATCGAATTGATGGCATCGATACATTTATTTCATGAGATAAGACTTATTAAATTATTTATTCACGTAGCATATCTCTCATATCATTCTAATTTCGTCTAAATCTTCGGAGATTTATGCACGTATTTGCATTTCATTTTCGATCCCTGTGAATACACTTCTGCACCCTAAGTAAAAGACTTAAAAAAAAAATGGACAATTTTCTACAGTTGAGATAAATTTCATGACATTTAATAATCGTTCGATTGTTGAATTTATAATTGTATTCGAAGTGACTACACACACACACACACACACACACACACACATATATCATATTCACATGATCCTGATAACAGTGGTATAATTCTTAGAAACTTGTTTCGATTATGTAAAAATTGTCTGCAACTCGTTTTACAATGACATATTGAAATTGTGATATTTGTATACCGATTGCATAACAGTAAGAAACCGGATAAATTCTATTGCGATACCTTATATCGAATCCTTTCAATCTTGTATATCTTTAATGTAACAATTTCCAATGATAAATGTATATATAATATTTGCATCGTTAAGTTTCATTATTTGTCTATTTGTCACTTACACAAAATTCCACAAGTAGAAAATTTAATTTCTGTATTTTTCAAACTATCCTGACGATCATTTTCATATTTTAAAATAAACGAGAATTAGCTGCTTGTGTTAGCAATAAATTAATTACGAAATATAAGCGATAATGTTACATTTTTATATTTTGTAGTTCTTAGCACTTGGAAATGCAATGATAATTACGAAATATAAGCGATAATGTTACATTTTTATATTTTGTAGTTCTTAGCACTTGGAAATGCAATGTATTATTCATGTGAAATTAAATGCATTCTTGCAATAAATATTGTATTCTATGTACATTTATAAAAACAACAACAAAAAAGGCGATGAATGGTACTTCAAACACTTGTTGACACGAGTAAAAAATATTTTTATTTGTATTCCTCCCGAGACTACATTATACATTTGTTCGCTCTATTTTTGCGTTTCTCTACTATACTATATAAAAATAAAACAGTATAGGTTTGTACAACCAAACCTACTATTAGACTATGTCAATCGAACCAAAGGTTTTCCCTATTAAGCTAANGTGTGTGGTGTGTCTATACATACGCTCGTATAAAAATAGAAGAAACGATGGAATCGATGAGAAAAAGGAGCGAGAAAAGTTTCATGTTCTTTGTATTCTTTTCAAGGGTTGCGATAAGAATTCCGGTCACTATGACGAAATAGTCCTGGAACCATCACCGGCACCGGTCGTAATAAAAAAGGTCGTGGTGAGCTTATTGTGCGCGGCAATGTTCGTGACTTTCATTCCAACGTATCCGATTCAGAAGCTAAAAGGTTCGGCTCGTACGTTGTCTCTTTAATAATTTATCGCTGCGGGCGAACGCTGAGCGACGCATTCATTTTATTTTGCAGACGACGACTTTCTGAAGAACACCACGGCGTTCTACAAGATGTGGTACCTCATGGTGACCACTATGTTAGTTCGTTTTAAGTATTACCACGCGTGGATCTTCGCCGACGCCATTTGCAATAATTCCGGGTTTGGGTTCAGCGGTTATGACGACAACGGTGAACCGAAGTGGGATCTAGCTTCTAACGTTGACGTTTACGGCTTCGAGGTAAGTCTCTTAAATTGATTGATGGATCAAATTTGGCACGCTATTTAATTTTGGCACGCTATTTAATTTAATTTATCTACTCCTTAATTTGAGATGATAATAATAAAAAAAGAAATAGAGTAAGAAAGATGATGTCAGTGATGTTTATAGAATCTTTAACGCTCTGCACTGCAATGACGACATCACTTAAAAATCCATCAAGCTGCTCATCGTACAAGACCTAAGAGCAACTTCATTCATCTGTCGTTCCGCGGTCTTCGTTCAATTTATCGATTCACTGTTAATATATCATTTAGACGAGTCAGAATTTATGGAGCAATTTTATTATTTTTCAGATGTCCCTCAATCTGAGAGACAGTATCGAGCACTGGAACAAAGGAACCAATAGGTGGCTTAGGTCGATTGTGTATGAAAGAGTAAAGCAAAATAAAGTCATGTTCACGTACGCTCTTTCTGCCTTGTGGCATGGTTTTTATCCTGGTTACTATTTAACATTCGCCAATGGAGCCTTTTTTACCGTGGCGTCACGCGTTGTAAGTAAAATATCAAACAATGAATAATTTATTAATTATTGACTTGTTATTATTATTAACAAATTTTTCTTTGTATCTTGAAACAGGCTCGCCGTAACATACGACCATACTTCTTAGGGTCCAAGGGGATGAAGTTCCTGTACGATGCGCTTACGTTCACTACAACGCGATTGTTAATGGCCTATATGACATTCAGCTTTATACTCTTGGAATTTATGCCAAGTGTTACGATGTACCTGTACGTAATATAATATCTCCGTGTTTTACAATTAGACCGTGGACTTTTACAGATTCATGAGAAATTTCAACTATGCGAAAATGCAGAAAGTTTTCCAAAAGTTTTTCCCCCGATTGCAGTATTTAGAGAATAAGAAAAATTTTCACTTCTTTAGTTGGATTTCGTGGAAATTCGATCTATATCTATTCGATCTTGACTTATATTGTAATATAATTTTAATGTAACGACGTACGTCTGTCTTTTCTTTTTCCAGGTATGTATACCTGTTCCCACATATAATCGGTTTAGCTTTACTAGTGATCGCACCACGTCTTCCGAAAATCCCGTCGCACAAGGAAGCAACCGAAAAGGAATCGAAAACTCCTCAGGAATTAATCAACGGGACGGCGCGTAAATCCATGTGAACTTTCGGTGTGGCCAAAAGAGAACAAAAAGAAAAAAAAAGAAAAGAAAAGAAAAAAAAGAAAAACCGAGAAAAATGACGATCACACAAGAGATACATATTTTTTATGAATGTTTTAATATGCATATAAATATTATGTATATATTATATACACACGCACATATAGACGTACAGTATATTTATTGTTGCGACGTGTTACTGGTACAAATTCTATGTCGAGCGTGTAAAAAAAGTATATTTGTTTTATATAACGTGAATGAGTAATCGTATATTTATATGACTGTCTCGTGTATAACGGTGAGATATTGACACACTCAGCCTGTTTCACAGTTTCAACAGACAGACGAAATTGGCGAACGATATATAGTAAATGCTATTATTTAACCGATAGTCTTCTTTAATGTTGTTCACGTTCTCTTCTTCTTTTTTCTCTCCTCTACATATTGTCTACATAATGTTTATCGTGTGATTGATAGATTGTGTCGTTCCGATTGAACATTGCGATTGCAACTGATTTTTGCAGTTTTATACATTTAGTACCATGCGTATATAATAATACCACGATTGGTTTCAAAATAAATTGCGATGTTTATTTACGAAGCGTTTTACCTCCGAGCACTTTCACCGACGCTGGTAAGAAATATCGAAATAAAAAGAGGAAAAAAAAAATCCAGTTACAAACGAATTTATGCTCGGTACACCCTCGGTAGGATGTGAGTGTTTACGTAAGTATAATATAAATTTATCAAATTCACAAGCATCTTTCCACATTGTTTGACCATTCTGCCTGACGTTAGATAGATGAAACCCTAACTTGTGTTCTTTTGTAACTACTTCCTACGTACTAATCCTCGATTTAAACTAATAAAAGCGCGATGTTATGTTTTATCAAGATCGAGATCGCATTTTATTCGAGTCAGCGTGCAAAACAGTGCATCGACGATACATTTTATACGAGAGATAATACGCAAATATAGTAGCCGGGTGAGATCCGATCAATGACGTTCAATCGTTGCGCTCCACGTGCCTGCGGAGTAACCATCGCAGTAACTATATAGCCATAATTCGACCGTTCACTGACGTTTTGCGCGAGTATTTTCATTCGTTGCCTAATGGAATGTCGTCCTTATAATCGGGTAAAGAGAAGCACCGAAACTGACGGCACTCCCGAAGCCCTATTACACGGGGTGGCGGCGACCACTTAGCTGGTAAAAACCGTCAGTGCGATTATTGCGATCGGGCCGTGACGATCCCATGATCGTGAGCTCCGATAGAGACTCTCTGGCAGTGTTCTCTTGGTCAATGGAAACATGGTAAAATTTCTGTTAATCGTACGTGTCGTGGGTGTGCAAAGGACAATGACGCATCGTGGGNTCTTTTTTTTTTTTTTTTTTTTTTAAAGAGGAAAGAAGGAAAAAAGTACGAAACGAAGATGGAGAGGATTTTCTAGATCTAGCTGTGTCCGTAATGGGAACAACGTCGAGTAAAAATTAAACGGAATGGTAATTTTATTATAAAGTAGCTTTTCGAGAAAAAAGGATTGTTTGACCTTTGCACAGCCAAGAGTACGGTGTTCTCTTGACGATTTAACTTTGAATCGTTGGATATAATAATTGTTAAGAGATTGTTTCTCCTCGATTAAGATGTAAGATCTTAAGTACAAGATTGAATTTCTGGTTGTCAGCGGAGAAAGGCAATTGCCTTTTGTAGAAAGTAATTAAAGAGTGAATTCTAGTGTGACATTCGCGATCACGTTTTTGAAAGAAAGTACAATGATATCAAATAAATTCAATTTCTTAAGACATGCTCGTTTTCTGTAAGACTTTGCTAAAATCCGATCTGAATTCATTTTCTTTTTCGCTGTTGTAAACAATTGTTTAATTTCATTTGTTTTACTTCTTACGATCCTCATGTTTTCACATCTCCAATGAACGAACAGGTTCATCCTTCATTGTCATGTTATGTATTAATTTTTCATTTTCAATTGACCTATGTCTAAAATCGAGAAAACACGGTATTTCTCGATCGATTAAAAAAAAATTATCTTTGCTCTCACTTTTAAAATTACAATTACATTTTACAGTGAATACTTGAGAAAGCTTCAAAAAGATCTAGTTTGAAACGAACCTTGCCCGAGATTTCACATGCTTAACAGAAATAAAAAATGGAAAATATAGCTTGGACAAGTATTGAAGAAAGAGAATTCCTCGAACTTCCTTGAATAAGTTCCATTTATATTAATATAGATAGTACAACACGATGTCGACCACGTGCGCGAACATTAAAAGGATTACGCTGTAGCATCTAATAATTGGCTTGTTTTGCGAAAGACTGCTGAAAGTTTCGATTATCTGTGACGAGGATGCAGTAATTGGAAAAAGTCGGAATTACATTGTTTAATGAGATCATTTATTTCGTGAGGTTGCAACGGTACGTCAAGAAAAAACAAGAATATTTCTCACTCTTTTCAGACTCTACTCGAACAAAATGATTCGACTTTTACAATTTCAATCAAGTAACTTTTAACTTCTACCTTCTACCTGATTCGAAGTATTTCAAAAAAATATTTTATAATTGTCAAAATTACACAAAGAGCCAAAGAGCTGAAATAGTAAAGCAAAGGAAATGGGATTTGCAGAATTTATCGACGATGGTGAAAGTGGGTTACGCTCTGGTGATTTTTACCCTGTTGCTGATGATGTGGGCGTCATTGGCTCGGATGCACGAGCTCCCGGTTCAGTATCCACCGTGTTTCTTCAACCCTCTTTGCACCTGTTCGAAAGCCATTCCCGATCTGGGAATAGTCACCTGTTACAACGTGCCGATGCCGCGGATACCTCAGCCGATAAACTCCTCCAAAGTGTTCATGCTGCAGTTGGAGAACAACGGATTGATGTTTCTACAGCCACATTTCCTCATGAACACCGGTACGAAATAGAAGGAAGTTTGTAAATTGTAGACGACGACGGTTTGAAATGAATTGAAATTTTAACAAACTATTTCAAACTATTCTATATAAATGGGGAACAAATTTTTGATATGGGCGATATTCAGTGTAAACAAACATATAAACAATATTCGACAGTTTCTCAATGTAAAAAGAATTTCGAAGGAGGAACAGTTGAAATATCTGGAGGTTTCCATGATTTTAATTGTCGCGATCGATGATCCGAAACTTTCAACATATGTTTTTTCACAATATAGTAGTTTTGAGATTACCATTTATTCAATATAACGATTCGAAAATTACTATATTCGATGTCAAATCTTCGAATAAAGAGTAAAACGTGCTAAAATAGAGTGAAAAGTTTCGTAATCTAAAATAAATAAATAAATAAATAAATAAATCTCCGAATAAAAAAAGAGGGGGAATTAATTTGCCTCGTTATGTCCTTAATATTAATCCGCTTAACATTTTGTTAACGGTAGAACGCGTTTGGAAAAGGTTTCAAAGAGATGGGTTGATCAAGGGAAGAATGAAATAGGGGTTAAGGGGCAACGACCGTGCGTCACAAATAATTCCTTGCATCATCGATTACGTTACATTACACGCATATATATATACACACCGGATGGCGTGGCAGTTGAGTTTTTACATGAACGTCATTCTCCTATGTCTCAGGTCTGTACAGCCTACGGATCAAGCATAATCCCCTGGCCGACATCCCGGACGAAGCTTTCCTAGGGCTTGAGAGATCGTTATGGGAGCTCGAATTACCCTACAATCGCCTGGAGAAAGTTCCCAGCAGGTCATTCAGACATTTGCAAAAACTACAGCTTCTCGACCTGACAGGTATCCTTTCATTCTTTTTTTCTTCTTTTTTTTTTTTAAATACGACTGTCAAAAGTTGCCACTCGACAGAGTCAGAAATTTTATATGGACATTCGAAACAGCTCGTAGAATTAGAAATTAAATATTTATAAAAAAAGATTAATAAGTTACATCTGGTAGAGTACTTGAAACAAATGGGCAAATGAACATACACGTGAATCGAGGCAATCGAGACAATTTGGAAAATAAAGTAATTTTCGACGAAAGGGAATTTTTAATTTAAGTTAGATTTAGATAGAGGTTTATGACGAGACAGCAGAAGATTTTATATAGCCTGGAATTCAGGATCAAGCATTTATTTAATCTACGAGTCTAATCTAATTAAATTAAGAGCCAAGTAGTTTATACCATTTAATTAACCCTCGAGCACTAATCGCAATAAATTTCTGCTTAAGCTCCGTCAGAAATATAAAATTCCATATAGATCCACGTAGTCGAATCATGTTAGACGCCGAGAGGAACAATTCTGAGACCTGAATAAATCATACCGTTTCCTCGTCAGGTAACAAAATATCAAAGATCTCGCCAGATAATTGGCGCGGCCTCGAGAATTCGCTGCAAAAGCTGCGACTGGGACGGAACGCGATCGACAAACTTCCGGCGGACGCGTTCGCTGGCCTCACTTACCTGGACATGCTGGATCTACGCGAAAATAATCTGAAGGAGATCGATCCTTCCGTGTTCAGGGACGGCATGGCGCATTTAATATACCTGTACCTGAATGGAAATCAACTAACTCACATTCCGTACGCGCAACTGTCCTCTCTGAAGCGTATGAAGGTGTTGGATCTCAGTTACAACAGGATATCGAGGATGTTGAACCAGCAACAGGAACCGGAGATCAGGGGATTGCAGATGTCTCTGGACATACTGCGATTGGATAATAATCAGATCGAGATGTTGATGTCTGGTGATTTTCAACATTTTTATAAAGTTAACAGAACGTATCTCGATGGAAATCCTCTGACCATGATCGAGGTAAGATGTTCAAGATATTTTGTAACTTATATAACTCTAGACAGAAATTAGAGTTCTATCTCTCGAGAAAGTGCAACGTTTCTCGAACAATTCAACAGTAACTGATGAATATTTTAGATAGATTTCCTTCAGATGCAAACGTTGAAACTTTTAGCCATTTTCTAAATCTAAATTGTCTTCGAAAAGAAGATACGATAAAATAGAAGGCTATGTTCTCATTGTAGTTAACGGCATTCGGATAACGCTATGTGGGTTTCAGGAGGGTACATTCAGGGATTCGAGGATACGCGAGCTTTATTTCTGCGATTGCGATCTAATGGAGGTCAATTCCCCTAATTTCGCTGGCCTGGAGTCGTCCTTGGAATTGCTGGATCTCTCAGGCAATAACATTACTTCTCTATCAAGTCCCATCTTCCAAGAGTACGATTTCTTGCGGACGTTGATCTTCCGCGAGAACAAGATCCAAACGTTTTCGCCAGGTAAAGTGATCCAAGAACATAACATAACTACTCAAACTATTTCNTAAATTAAACTTTTTTTTTTATTTTTTTTTTTTTTTTTTTTACTTACCAAATGCCTAAGTGTTCAATTTTTTTTATTATTATTAAATGTTCATATTTACATGTGATTCGTTGTTTAAATGCGAGTTGATTTAATCGAAAGTCGCCTTGTCCGTGTCATTAGCCGAGGTGTTCAATGGTTTCCAATATTCTCTATACAATCTGGACTTAAGCGGCAAAGAAAACAGCGTGGTGTCGCTGCAGGATTTACGGCAAATGCGAAACATGCGATTCCTTTCGATCTCGCGGATGCCACAGTCCACGTTGTCGCCGGACGATTTCATGGAGTACGGGATGGACATCAAGGAACTTCGTATAGTCAAAAGCAATTTGAACACCATCAAGAGTCACGCTTTCATGCACGTTCGCGGGATCAAGTACCTGGATTTCTCGGAGAATGCCATCTCCTCCATAGAAGACGAAGCTTTCTCCGAGGTAATTTTGACGTTAAATTATTTTCACATCTTTAATACCAAGTCGTGGAGTAAAATAATAAAGTAATTAATTTAAGATTCTTAAATATTGACAAGTATGGCATCTTTTTGGAGTAGATTTATGAAAATGAGACTGTCCTCTAAACTTGTTCTTCGTTCTATCCGTATTTCGTACATAGATGAGCAATTTGTCAACCGAGCAACCATACAAAATCATAATACGTTTGATCAATGAAAATCAGTAATTTACCTTAATAGTTAATTAAACTAGATTCGAACCACAGAGGCCTTGATGGCCGCAGATAATTCCAATAAAACAGGCTTCCGATGAAAAGAATCATCCTTGCAACGAGTACTTGACCTATTCACTAACATATTTATCTGTTAAGTCCATCCAGAGAAATTCACAGAAAAAGAAATTTCTGCCAAGGTCACGCTCACTTGTTCGACTAAACGAAGTTTTATTAAATCACGTCTTCTTTTTCCAGGTTGGACACTCGCTGTTAATATTGAGAATGTCTCACGGCCTTTCTTCCTCCGTTTCTGAAATCCCCAGCGGCCCGTTCAAGTTTCTGACGAACTTGCAACACCTCGACTTTAGCAACAATAAGATCAAGTCACTACCAGACACGGCTTTTCACTTTTTGAAGAGGATCAGACGAATGGAGCTGCAGGACAATGAGATCGACAACATCAGGAAAGGAACGTTCCAGGTGTGAATTATTTCCAGCTCTTCTAACTTTTACTTCGCTTTAACTTGCCATAGATCTATTCTTTATCTATCGTATTGTCGTATTAATTCAGGGTGACATACATTCGTACTTGGAGGAGGTGAATTTCTCGTTTAATATGATCACAACGATTCAAACTCACACGTTCGTCGACCTGCCAAAATTAACGATGATAAATTTGGAAGACAACGCCATAAATAGAATCGAGAGGCGGGCATTCATGAACATGAAACAGTTGCAGTATATTAACCTGAGGGGTAACAAGATAACGGATATCACGGATGAGTCCTTCCAGGTAATTAGTTAGAATTTCACTTACCCA
The DNA here is from genome assembly GCA_002806875.1 of Lepidotrigona ventralis hoosana. Lineage (NCBI taxonomy): Eukaryota > Metazoa > Arthropoda > Insecta > Hymenoptera > Apidae > Lepidotrigona > Lepidotrigona ventralis. The sequence continues at coordinate 11,432 of NIPQ01089798.1, forward strand.
ATTTTTTTGTTCACACGAACTTCCAGATTTTACATTTAACTTGTAACAGGTGCATATTTTATTTTCATCATATGATTATATCCAATACACATGTTTGAATATACGTCAGAGATTTTAGATATTATGAAATGCAAACGTTGAATAGAAAAGTATACAAAGACTTGCAATCAATTGTAATTATTTATGTCGAAGAATCTGCCAGATCTGGAGTTCCTCGATCTGGCGTACAACGACCTAACCGAGTTTGACTTCGCCTCGTTCGACCAAGTGGGGACGTTGTCCTCGTTCAAAGTTAACGCCAGTCACAATGAGATCCCGAAATTGTGGATCAACAGCACTACATTTACACCGCCAACCACCAGTAAGTCGATTGCGGTGTTCTTTCAATCGAAGCTTAAATAGATTTTGTCTAAGCTGGCTAAACGAAAGTCGATGAAACCTCTTCACTCATTTACAAATCGGCAGGCATGCTACTTCTAATTTCTCTGCGTAATATCTTGCGCAACGTATCACGCGAACGTTACACTATAGTCACAACATCCTTGAATCTTTTTTCAGGAGAACTATTCGTTCTCGAAACGATCTGAAAACTCGGGAATTTTAATGTTAGAAATTTGTTGAAATTCGAACGACGATATTAAGTTGTTAAATTTAGTTTAGTACTTAGTACAATTTGTGATATATCGTATAGAATTTGAAAAATTCTGTTCTCAAGTCATGGTATATAATTTTACACATTGAGTGTATAATTTTAATTTTATACATCTCTCTTTCCCAACTCTCACAAAGTGAATGAATTGTTATAGTAAAATTGTCGGAAACTGTGTCTAATATTAGAAAATTAGCTTCTAACATTTTCCTAACGTTAAAAGAGCAAGAGTTGTATAAAATTGTAAAATTTCTCTTTTCAAGTTATCCCAAAGTTATCAGTCAGTATGATCTAAATATCAAAAGTATCTAAAGGAATATTTAAAATTCCGAAACTTAACTATTGCCAATTCTAATCTCTTTCTCCATTGCGTTGCAGTTGGCGGGACAATTCAATCGAACATCAAAGTCCTGGATCTCAGTTACAACAACATATCCGACATAATGAAGTACTACTTTAAGCCAGTCGAATATTCCTTGACGCATCTGTATCTAGCTCACAATCAGTTGAGCAACGTGACCCAAGGTGTCTTTGGAAATATGCCACACTTGCAATGGCTAGATCTGAGTCACAACGAGCTGATGGAGATTGACTTCGACTGCTTCAGAAACACGAAGAACATCCAAGTGCTCTCCCTCTCTTGGAACAGTATCATGGACATTCCAGCGGAAACGCTCAGACCATTGAAGAAATTAAGGATCGTCGATCTGTCTCACAACAAATTGAGAACACTGCCGGATAACATGTTCTCGGACGCGAATATCGAAAGTCTGGATTTGTCTCACAATCAGTTTATGAGGCTACCTGTGAAAACAATGTCCATCTCGGCTGCTGCCAGTTTATCTATGCTGGACCTGTCTTGGAACACTTTGTCAGGAATTCATACTACCGACGCTATATTTAGACTACGAGTCAGTGGCATTCTATAAATATACAGATTTGAATTCTTTAGAACAGAGTCCGTGTAATTCCTATTTTAAAGCTGATGCAACGACGCGTGAAAATTTAGATTCGCAGTTGGAGTTTAAAAACAAAGTTGCTGTACTTTAGCACTCGTACGCTGAATTTTTGGGAATTTAATTTTCTACACTTTTATATTTTCTATTTTAAATTATAATATTCGTCAGAGGATCGACAGAATGTAATATTCTTTAATTTCGTGAATTAAAGCAAGAAAAAAAGTTAAAGAAAGTTAATTTTCATTCATTTCAGAGTCTAACATGGCTGGATCTATCTTACAATCGCCTAGTCAGACTCGACGACGGAGTGTTCTCCGAACTACAATATCTAACTCATCTGGATTTGAGTCACAACAAGCAATTGCTCTTGGAATCACGCGGAAGAACGTTCCACGGTTTAGAAGACTCCCTCTTGTACCTCGATCTGAGCAACATCTCACTCTTAAGTGTACGTACACGTTTCAATGTATATATGGACACGCTTGTAATATATGTATGTGTATACATGTACAAAAATGTTTCGTTTATTTATTTAAAAGGTGCCAGAATTGCCGCTAAGGCGGTTGCAAACATTGTACTTGGCGCACAATGAGTTGGCATCGATACCAGCGGAAATGGCATCGAACTTAACGTCTCTTCATTACTTGGATCTAAGCGCCAATGATCTAACAGTGGTGCCATTGATCACGCACACTCTACCCGAATTGAAAACGTTCAATCTAGCGGATAATCCGATCACAGCCGTCAGTAACACTAGTTTCTTAGGTATCGCGGACAGTCTTGAGGAACTGGACATACGAAGACTGTCTTTAACCACTTTCGAGGCAAGTTTTCACTTCAGAAACAAAGTTCAAGTGTGCAGAATTATTATTAATCGGGGATTATAATTTTCTGATGATCTTCACCAATTTCATTAATCAAGTTCTTATAGAAATAGGAAAATTGTAAAACTTGCTCTTAATCTCTCCTTTTACACTTACAAAGATTTTCATGTATGAAATATTTGAAGATTGATTATTATTCCCCTCGTTGAAGTATATAAACAATTTCTTGGTTTGCAGAGCGGAGCACTTTGCAAAGCTACGAAACTCCGCAAGTTATATATAACCGCTTACAACGGCGTGAAGAATTTCAACTTCCCCAACATCCTCGAGTACAATCACGGCTTAAGGCATTTGGTTATCGACGTACGTGTAAAATCATCAGCTGCACAGAAAGATACGTATCTAAATGTTGAAAATGTTCGATTTCCAGGTACAAAACGACACGGACCTGGAGAAAGAGATGAAAGGAAAGTTTCCCAACAAGTTATTCAATATAACATTGACTGGTCAATCATTGAAGAATATAAACCCAGATATTTTGCGAGTATGCATTCCTTTTATTAACTTATTAGCATATATTCCTGCAAAGATTCTGAATTTATCCCAGAGCATTCTCTTCTTCTCTGAGAAAAGAAAAAGAAAAGGAAAATTCAGATCTTTGGTAAATTAACGAAAAGATTGATTGTGTCCAGGGTATAAGAAATCCGCATTTGCATTTCGGGATGTACAACACGAGCGTGAGCACAGTGCCTAAGAAGATGTTTGAGAATGCAGAATGGGTGAGAAACGTGACCGTTCACCTTCATCACAACGACCTGCGAACCCTTCACAACCCATCAAACGGGTACAAGCCAGGCGTGCCAGGAAAACGATTTCTATTAAAACTGACGGTGAGAGGAAGCTACTTCACTTGCGACTGCGACATCGGGTGAGTCACCGACTCCATTTTTACTTATACTTGATTTTATAACTCGAAGGAATGCGGACACGTGCGGATATATATGCAACATTTCATTTTCCTTCTTTCAATCGCGACCATACATACTTTATCTTTGTATTTCGATAAATTTCTTTTGTAAATAAACTCGAGAATTTACAGAAGTTACAGAATGTTATGAATACAATATATAATTTTTCAGATTTTTCAAAATTTCTATTTTTAAGAAGGTTTCTACAATTAAAGAAATAAAGTACTAATTTAGGAATAATTCAAGTATGATATTACATTACTTAGGGACAACATACTTTACTGTGTAACTATCGTCCCTGATAATTAAATCAGTCTGAATTACTCCTAAATTAATTTTAAAATTAATTAAATTAATTGTTCCTAATTAATCTTCGATATGTGGAATTTTTAAAGATTTTCTTACCGAAGCATATTCTATCCTGGCTTTCTTTGAACCGCGTCAAGATGAGATATTTTCTTTCAGATGGATGGAGAATTGGCAGAGGAAGCACAGACAGTACCAAGAAGACCGCTGCACGACTTACAGCGAGTTCAAGAACTTCGAACGGGACGAGGAAGATGACGAGTTCGATTGTTGGGACAATAGCTGGGACGACGATCTTCGCGAGGCATTCTGCTTAAACAAAAATAACGTATCAGTATTGGAAGCGTTAAAGACCGATCTCGAATGTGGATGGGGTGCTGCGAGTTACACTCAGCCACCTCGTCATCTCATCCTTTCCTTCTTCGTCATATTCGCGGCAATCGTCTATTAGCTATCTTACCTTTCGTACATACAAATTCCATTCCACGCGTTTAAAATCGTTCACCATTTCCTTTCCTCGCAATGTACGACGATCTAAAAGTGCGGACATGTGTGACATATCATTTACCAAAATATTTTCAACAGAATCTCTGTCTCATCCCAAAGAAGTACACACCACGTCGCGAATGTGATCACATTTTGTTCGTCATGTCTATGTGAATGAATAGCAATGGCGAGGACAAGTATGTGTATGTGTTAGTAAGTTATTTAACAGTGGTACTTTATTTGTTTTTACGAGATATTCAATAAGTATTCGTATTCACGGTAGAGGCAGATTATTTAATTACTAGTAAGCAATAGATTAATGTCGTATCGTGTTTGATTGTCGGTGATAATTATTTATCGATGATATGTGCATGTGATATAGTAGTTAATGCGAATCTTGATCATATTCACGATACTTGTTTCTGTCTAATATTCTTTCGATGGAATTAGATTTCGTATGAGAAGTTGTTGACAAGGATGATCTTTTAAGGAAATAATTCAGACTGAGAGTTTGCACTTTGATCGAACGCATCAGAAGGAAAGGAAGACATCTTGCACATCCCTTCGTTTCTTCGCCTAAAGCAGCACGCTTCGAATCAATCAATGAGACTGTCAGATCAACCAATTGTTCAGATATTCGTACAAAGTGACCAAGTGCGGATCGAATGTGTTTCTTCTTTCGATCTGTCGCGTTGATAGGAATTGAAGTTTTATTCTCTGTTCGCAGCTCTCTTCTTGCGGTCGTTGTATAAAAAAAGTCGCGCAGGGTCTTCTTCTCGTTAACTTTAACTTCTTCGCGCTAACAATAAGTCGAACTAAGAACTTGCAAACAAATCGAGAACAAGCGTCTCTCTTCTTTGCTTCAAAGGAGAAATCGAATTTTACAAGATGAAGTTCTCTTTTTACATTTGTGGAAAACAAGATCTAAGATCGAGATTGAGGAGAAATTCTGTCTTCCAAGATGAAGATGAGTTTACATTCTACGAGGAGAGAAGAATTTCAATCTGTATTTAAGATCTTAATTCGACAATGGAAATGTGCATTTCAACATTTTTCTGAATTAAAATCATTCAAATTGTCATACGTTCAAAACATTTAGAGGATACTAGGACGTACGATTACAGAGACTTTGATCATTTAACCTGTAGTTAATTCGGTATTAACAGAAATTTTATATTATCTGAAACTATTCGCTTTCCAGTGTGTGCTGTCGACACATTTTTTTTTTTAAATAAAATCGCACCGAATGCTATGATATACGTTTTGATAATTATTTGTAATATTCTACCCTTAAGAATATCATATCAAAGAAAAGAAATGAAGATCATTGAATTTAGGAGATTTTCATAACAGTGAATTAGAATCTTTCAGCCTGGGAAATACGCGAAAGAATCGATCTAATTGTAGAATAACGAGTTAATTTGAAATTAACAAGGCGAAATGGATAGGTATATTTAAAGGAGTTTTTTTTAATTGTGCATGTATAAACAATTCTCAATAATTATATGACAAATTCACATAATAATCACATTAGTTCTAAAACCATCCAATTAAATATAAACGATCGTTATTACGATTAATTGTAGAGCATGATCTTTGCTATTATATCAATTACCATGTGTACAATTGGTAAGACAATAAAACCGAATATAAATATTAGACATATATAGACACTAAATAATTCTGTCGTGAATACTAAACATCGAGTGATCGTTTGCCGGAAGTCCTTGCTGTTGCTTATGCTAATCACTTTGTCCAGAACGAATCGCAATAAGTGTAGGAATACCTAAAAATGTACCATTCATAATATACGTAAATGTTAGGTACTAGATTTTTCATAAATATTTATACATTAAAATTTCAGACAATATAGCAATAACAATTTTGTAATGTCTTTTCTTTGCTTTAACGATTTGTTTTGTTTTTTTTTTGTAATCTCTTTTTAATTGAAAAATTTTGAAATTTTTCACCGTCCAGGAGAGAATTGACGTGATGATTGAGGGCCGAAAAGATACGAGAAATTTTCATAAATGATCAAATTAATAAATGTGAACTTTCGATCGTGACACTGTCCAAAATAATTAATTCAGAAACTATTTGAGGCAAAGATATAAAAATATTTAACTTATGATGAACTTTAAAAATCTGTAATAAATAGAATTAGAGATATGAAGTAAATTAATTATTTTGAACGGCGAAAGTTCTCTAGTTCTATTAAATAATTTAATGATGGGAGAAGGATAAACCGATTATTATTTAACGATACCTCAATAACAGGTATAACGTTCAGCATGACATACAACAACGCAAGAAGAGATTGACCTGTTGCTCGACCCATCGTGTTAATAAGAGTCGAAAAAGAATATTCTGTTGGTGGAACGCCACACGATTCTTGGTAATTGACCAAATATTCATGGAAATTGTACAAGAAATTCTTCTTAGTATCATCTTTCACAGGATTTTTGTAACGATCTTCTTTATTACATAAATCGCGTAACAAATTCGTTGTAAAGTCATCTCCTTCGGAAGGAAAATTGATTTAATATATCTAATACATCGATTTCTTTAAACTAATATTTTTCTGGCTACGGTTTACAATAAATTCACCTGAAGTAAAATTACGTCGAGACCAACGTTTCGATCGATCAAAATCAGAAACGCTATAAGGATTTTTCCATCTCCATTCGGTAATCGAAGGTTTCTGTACGATACATTCCAAGGAATTCTTAACAACATTTTCATCAGATTTCCAATCGCCTGATTTCTGATTCAAAGTGCTTCCGCTTCTCTTCGACTTGAATTTCTCTTTGAAATGCAAACAAAGATCGCACGATACTGGACACGCTAGTTTGTTCGTTTCACACTTGTCCCCCTCGAGGAACTGCGGTGAAACGTATATTACGATATGTATTAACAAACAACTTACAAATCGTCAATCGACGATTTACAAATTTTTCGCTTTTAGATAATCAAGATGTAAACCGAGGAATACAGAACGAGGAGAAAGAAAAAGCAGAGAGAAAAATTTGCAAATATAAGTGAAGAAGGATGATCGTTTTATCGTATCTGGACTATTCTATTTCTCTTGTTTACTTGTTGATTATGAAAAAGACATTTATTTCCCAGGTGCCATTTCTCGTTGTAATCAGACTTTGGTACAAAATCGAAATTGTTCTGATTCTGTGTGTCGTTCATGTTCAAAAAACAGGGCGCACGATTGATCGTAGCTTGATCACTATCATCAGTGTACATAATCGCGATGTCCGTTTCGACACGGCGCGGTACACGATTCCTGAACACACCAGTTACAATTTGTCCTTTTTTTTTGTCGGTCGTAACGGCGGCGAGAATATCAGTTAATTTTCATTTCATAATACATCCTCAAGGGCAGATGTTCACATTCAAAATGAATCCGCGTGAAATTATCCGGCGCGCCTGACAACGTACTATTTATATAATGCGCGATTCATTTAAATTCGCCTATCTTCGCTATCGTACGTACAGATTTCTTATGTTCCTAGATTGATGCGAAAATAAATGGTGCACGAATTATTTGATAGAATTTTATTTTATATATTGTCACGTGACTAACAATAAGATAGCCGACAACGTGGAGCAGTTTCTTGAGAAAGCCGCCGATTACAAACGTTTATACAAAGTCATTTCCAAATGTATAATTATATATATATATATATATATATATATAATTATATAAGTAATTATATATATAATATATATAATTATATAAGTAATTATATATATATAATATATAATATAGATATATTATATATAATATAGATATATATATATACAATATAGGTATATATATATATTATATATATATAAATAATTTATATATATATATAATTTCTATAAATTAGATAATTTGCTTTGTATCTATATAGAACATGATGTAAAAAGGAATTGAAACGCAAAGTTACATACAAACTCGAAAGGAAAGAAGGATTAGCGATTATGATTCTGCGTGTTTTCTGTTCTCCTTTGCAATATATAAAATGTCTTGTGTACAACGCGACGACAAACGACGTCAGAGTGGGTGTTTCTCGGCTTTTTCTTGTAGCATCAAGTATCAACTATAGGATCCACTAAATCTACGATACATACTATCTCTACAAATTCTGACCGATCGTTCTCGGATCACTTTCACACTCAATCACAGTCGCGCATCTCACTATTATTCTTAAGCTGTATGTACTGCATTGTGGTTATGTCTCTTTTGGCTTTTTTTTTTACGAATAAAATTAATAAGATAAATTACAGCAGCTCTATNTTTTTTTTTTTTTTTTTTTTTTTTTTTTTTTTTTTTTTCTTTCATCGAATCAATGCAGAAAAAGTGCAAGATATGAGAAACAACTCGTCAAGTGTGTGTTTGACTTGCTGTGACGCTTTAAATAACACGGAGATGCAAGAAAGTTTCAAAGCACATCATCGCAAAAAATTTTGTATTACTTTTTTGTACAGCAATTCCAGTTTCCGCTTGTACAAGGAGGAAACACATTGGAGGACAACGATCGATTGCGAGGTATTCTCGGTATCAGAGGATGATTTTTAGTTTCTTTCCTTTTTCTTTTTTTTTTCTTATTTTTGTTTTGTTTCAGATCATTTTATGAAAAGCAGGGATTTTCAGCATTTTCACGTGTTGCATAAAATTTCAATAAATACTTCCATAGCGGGACAAAAGGAGAGGATATCAAACTCTGAGCCAGAGTTCAATATACTCTGAAAGATTGAGGNCGCCCCCGACCCGGCGCGGGCCATCAAAGCTATTTTATGCACATTTATAATATGCCGAAACCTTTTGAGTAATTGATCGCCTTCAACAGCCGATCTTGTAACTTTTCTATTGTACTGTAATCTGGTAACAGTAATATGTTGTAACATGTATGGGCTATTGGTAACCTAAAATATGAAATGTGAGATTAATGTGAGAAATACAAATTCAAGTTTGTTTTAAAATTTTACCTGTCAGAATCTGGACCATGTCTAGCAATCACCATTTTCAACCTTGATAAACCACCAACTGGAACTCTATCGCTTCCAGTAGTAAATTGAAGTAGTCTTCGTTGACTTTCTGGTGGTAACGAATGCGCAACACGCCAGAAATTACGTATTGCTTTACTATCAACAGTGTAACCACCTTCATATTCCGTAGCGGCTTCCAATTCCGCGAAGTCAAAAACTTTGCTACCGCAAACAAGCTATAAATGAGACATTAATTAGAAATAATTATTGATTAGAAAGAATTATTGATAAAAATTATTAATGTAAATGTTGTACTTGTTCAATTTCCTCGGGTCTAAAAAGTAGTGCAAGTGGACTTTCATCCGTGACCATTTGAAATCCACGTCTAAATGCCTTAAATTGTCTTTCTACAGATTTATTAAGTAAAAAGTCCGCATAAAGATCTACAAATTCTTTTTTGTTTCCTTGTGTTACAAATATTTCATCACCATTCGGTTTCAAATCATGGAAAGATATCGAGCCGAAAACGTCTCTGTGAAACAGCATATAAAATATTAATTATTGCTTATTAAATAATTGTTTTGTAATTTACACAACTTACTTGTGAGCTACTCTGAAAGTTTGCATAAATGTTTCTGCCATATCATCCCCAGTATAATCCATCAATTCCTTCAATGTTCGATATAACGTAGGACTCCAATCTTCTAAATCGGCAAAACATCCTTTTCTACCAAGCAATTTTCGATAAACTACCATAGAGAAACGTACATCTAGTATTACGTTGTTGTATATCGCTAGGCCAAGAACAACACCTATTAGTGTGAAATGTGCGTCACTTTCAAATGATGTTGGATTGAACCATGTCATTTGCGTATCTTCCTATAATTTAAAATATGATGATAGGGGTTAAATTATTTGTTCCGTAATTAAAAAGTATTTTTATGTTAATGGAAATTACTAAGTTACCTGAGTTGTAAACATTCCATAATCAGGATTGAAAATTTCTTCTACAATCAATTGGAAAAATTCTTTGGATACTCCACCCTCATCGACTCCTTGCTCACCTTCGAATTCAACGACTAATTGCTTCTTAAGATCAGATGGATTTTCTACCGCGATCATTTCCAATTCGACTAACGCATCATCTATTAAACGATCTCTCCTCACCTATTTTAAACAATTATCAATACAAGTCACAAAAGAAAATTGAAGTATGTACAAACCTTTAGTTTTAAATAGGGATTAGTAGGTTGTCCAACGACAGTTTGTAAAAAACTCATTCGGCGTTCACTATACATTCTAATACGATTATCATAATACAAGCCCAGCGTCTTTGTAGCTGGTGTGAGGATAAAAGCATAATTCATAAAACTAAATTTCATAGGTTCTTCGCTTTTATAGTATGCAAAATCCTTGTCCATTTCTATCGCATCACTAAGTGGTTCATTATAAAAATCAGTAAAAGGTATAAATGGTTTTCGTGCATCTAATGCAGTAATTCCTAATTCCTTAGCTAATGGATCCTGCAATTAATTATCGTTCTTATTAAAATTTATAAACGATATACAAACAAAGTAATTCAACATATACATATTACAGGAATTTTTATAATTTCACCTGAGGAATTTGAGATAGAGATCTGCCAGATTTGTCGTTACTTGTAGATTCACAATCTTCATCTACGTTTAAGTCAGGTTCATCTAATTCACCAGCTAACATACTTGCATAATATAAAATTTTCATAACTTTCGTCGGAGCAGTAATAGTGTCCGCATCTTGAACACAATAATCCCGTGTAAAAGATCCACCTATTACCTGTATGGATGAACAATTTTATAAATAAAATATATATAATTTTGATAATTTCAATTATGGTAAATATTGAAATTATACCTTGACAGTTATCAATTCTTGCAGAGCTTGTAAAATACTTGGAAGTCGAGATTTACAATGTTTAGCCCATACACGTGCTAGTTTAGCTTGTGCTACAATAGGGAAACAGCTCAATGCTTTACAAAGCATATGAAGGGCAAGTTCTAAATATTCACTGTTTCCAAGCATAGGAATTTCAAATACAATCAGGAATACGTTTAATAAACTGTCCATATTATCCCATGGCATAATACGAAATACTCTCAAATCTAGTTCAATATTATCTGCCAAAGTGACTAGTGCATTGACCAAAGCAGATTTAAACACTTCTCCTAAATATTAGAAAAATTGAAAATAATTCGTAACTATTAATTAATTTTGTAAAGTGAAATTTCATAAAATATTTTTTTACCTGGTAAAGACCAAAGAGCAGCAAAAGCTCGTCGCACAGCTGGTAAGTCAATGCTTGTATCATCATTATTAGGAACTATGGGTGATGGTTCACTGCTGTCTTCTTCTTTGTCTTCTCCTTGAATAGATCGAATTGCTTCTTTGTCCATATCACCAGGTGGCCTTAGTAGACTATCTGAAGCTCTATCAAGAAGAGCAGCCAAGGGAGAGTCATTTTTTACTGTTTTTTGAAAACTAAGACTCAGTGCCTTTGCACATGAAAATACCTCTCCCAATGTACGAATTAATAATGAATAAGATCCCTCTGATTTACATCTTTCTATTATATCCAACAATTTTGCTTCTGTAAGATATGGATCCTGCTTTCCTGTTGACAATAAAATAATTGCATACGTTTATCAAAATATATATAAGCAATATAGAACTATATATGTAGAAAGCTATTGTATATTTAACTATTATTGTATATTATTTTAAGTATAATATATACTTATATATTATTTTAAGTTAGAAATAAATAACAAGAAGTGAGAATTAAATAGAATATTTATTAACATATACACAGCAACCACACATGAATTTTTAAATCTTTTTATAAAGTAGTTGTATTAAAAAGTATAGTTAAAGTTTTGAAATTCGTTTTGTGTATCTCTCTCTGTCTATGTATTTAAGATACAAATTGAGAACTAATAATTTTGTAACAAATTTAGAACAACATTTTTTATAAAATCTTTTCTTGGAGGAAGATTTTTTTTGAGAATAGTTACGTTTATGTTTCTTATCTATTTTATATGTTCTTTTCTTTGGTTTAACATTTGAATTGTTATAATTTGGAATATGAATGTTATACCTATGTAATATTCCCTGAAAAATTTCTTCATCTGATTGTATTAATTTATTTGAAATAGAATTATCATTGTAATCTGTTTTGAGAAATTGATATGAACCAGTATTCCTATCCATTGATAGAATAGAATGTAAAATAGGTGACTTTTCTTTTGAAATTGATTCCTCACAAACTTCAATATTATTTGGCAATTTGCTATTGAAAGAAACTTGAACACTGTTGTCTTTTAAAGCTTGAGATGGAGGCATCAAATCATTTGTATCAACAGAAATATCCATTTTTACTGAGGATGTTAGAATGTCAATAGTTGTAGGAACAGGATTTATGTTGGAATTTGATGCAATACCTTCATCTGAACAAGTTGGATTCACACTTTTAACTGGTAAACTCTTAGCTAAAGATGCTGGGCCTGGTTCTAAAGTTGTTCGAGCTACTTTACTAGGTTGTGTTCCATCGCAAAGTCTTGCTTCTTGGGAAAATAATTGGATAGCTTGAGCTGCAGCTTGATTTGGAGTTAGATTTGTTACCTGTTGAAAACATAATCGCATTAGCAATAAAGAAGTCTTCCAATGTTTAGATAGCTTTCAAATTTATACTTTGCCACTTGATGCACAGTTTTGATTGTCACAATCTGGATTGCCACATCCATCAGTTAATTGATAAAAATATCGCTCGATCAACTTTTTGGCAACTGCACGCTTCATGTCGCTGCAAGGGCTCTTTGTTCCTCCCCTAATAACGTAATAACAGAATTGCAGGGATTACAATATTGTATTGTAAGAGATATTCTAAAACAAAATAAAAAGAGAAAAACTATTATTTAAATATGTAACAAATCTATGCTAAACATTTTAATATCTTTTTTATTTCATGAGACACAGAAAGAACAATTACGAATTTTAATTCAAATTTATTACTATCCGTGTATTCCCGTTTTTGTCATGAACTGTAGAAACTTGAACGAAATCATAACCTATGATGTTTGATACATATATTTCTCGTAGGTTCTACACGTTTCGAACAAGAATTTCGAATTCCAATAGTAATAGAATTGCGCTAGGAATTCTCTGTCGCGTTAAATGCAAAATTAAGAATTTTGTCAGACACAGTTCCGGACATCGGAATCGATCGTTAAATCCAACGACAATGTCGACATAAACAAAAGAAACGGATTTAATTAAATTAGGTGTACTTTCCGAGTACTTTGCGATTCATTCAATTAGGAGTACGCAATGATCGTGACACATCAATAATGACAGTTCAAGAAAAGAATCACTTTCCGAGGTCAGCAAGCGAATGGATTGGTCGTTGCACCAAAACAAAGCACGTTAAAAATAATCTAGCCTCGTAGATTCGTAACTCGTTATTATGTCTCGCAATATATATATATATATATATATATATGTGTGTGTGTACGCGAACGGGACACACGTTCACGGGAAAGCAATGATAACACGGAAAAAGCAAGCAAGGAGAGACAGCAAAGAAAGTTCTAGATGAGCGGTACGGAACATCGATATACACCTGGAAGCGTGATCTTCCCCAGGGTCCTCTTGGCCCTTGGCGTTCATAGACCGTGAATCTTCGAAATTTTGTCTCCCTTTCTCTGTCGGTCGTCAACAAGAAATCTCACCACGACCGTTTCTCCCGCTTGTTTCTAAGTATCGTCGAGGCACTTACACACACTGCTACACTAAATTCAGTCGAAAGCTTTCTTATCGACGGTCTCGCCACACGAGATGCCCGAGTTACAATGTTAATGCGTTTTTATCGACGTTATTACGCATTTACTCTGTGTACATTTACTTTGGAATAGAACAGAAAAAAAAAAAGACGGAGTGAATAAATAGAAAAGTATTAGAAAAGGAGAGGGAGACGAAAAAAGAGAGAGACGGAGGATAGCAGCACGATATCCCGCTCGAGATATATTTGTCCGTAACTTGAAACGAATGTTTGATCGAGGTTAGGTGAACACCGTAGACGCGAGTACACAAACGTTGCAATGTCCGCTGATCCGTGCGACTTGTCAAGCTCGCCACATACACGAATTTTTCAAGTCAATGTTAAACACCGAGAGGGAGGGGAAAACAATTATTTCACGATTCCTTCCTGGTTGCTGTCTACTGTTCTGTACGGCCACGACCAGCTGCGATTATCGAGATTTCCGATTAATCGTTCGCGGCGATGTTTGTCGATTTATCGATAACTCGACCCACATCAGTGTAACTTGGATCACGCGTCAAGTAGGGCCCGTTTCAATGCTTTTCACATTCATTTTCAGTGAGTATCAATATTGATTTTTTTATGAATTGACGACGAATCTATCTGATATTAATCGCATTAACGAAATACAGTTAATGGAATTTATTCGTACGTTGCTATTTACATTGATTTGAATAATAATATTTGGCCGGGTTGGATTGACCGCGGATATACGTGAAAGCGGGAAATATAAGTGTTTCTTACACGAAATGACTGTGCATATTTTTTGTTTCGCACTTCTTAACTGATCCAACGTTCTATTTTTCTTCTTCAAACTTTTTAGTATTTATAAATTTTACACTCACTTTTACACTCGTGTTTAGTCTCAAGTATTGTTCCAATGGATATTTCATTTTCCACTTCATTTTCAAACTTCATTCTTAATATTCTAAAAAGATATAAGAATTGATTAAAAAATGAAATAAAGATGAATAATGAATAATAACAATAATAATAATAATAATGATAATGAATAATAATATTCATTTCTTTTATTAGATAAGTATATTTCCTCGATCTACATATTTATTTCTCTATTATTAATTAGATTTCTCTATTATCAATTAGGTTAGATACAAAGGTTAAGTATATTTGGTTAGGTTCCTTTTTTTTTTTTATTATCAAAACGTTTCATAATTCTCAGTGCTATATCAAAGAACAATTTTTCCTTTTTTTATAGTTTAAGAGATTCAAAGGATTAGGATTTAAAAAGTCTTTTGTAGAAAATACAGAATAAAATTGTGACGAAAAATCCTATGCACGTATATTAACGGCGAAGTTTCTCAAAGAGAATATCGATTTCGTGCTAAATCTAGCATGCGTTATTGCGGACAGTACCGAATATAATTCCTTGGCCGATTTTGTGACAATGAGTGAGCGAACCTGGAACGGAGCAAAGAAGCAAAAAGTCAACGGAGTCTTTCGATAATTTTCATCGGGTTTTGGGGTGAATATAAAAGGGAAGTTGAGGAACGAAGGTCTGAGACGAACAGGAAACCATTAGTTCACGGGAAAAAACGGTGCCAAGCGGTGCCATTTGGCCAGATATACAAATAACACCGTTTCTCCCGGTCATATACGATTATATACGTTTTGTTTGAACTAAGGATCATAATTATTGTAATTGTTATAATCGAAATTAAAAAAAAGTTATAATATATAATTAGGACCACGGATTTTTCATGCACATAAAAAGGCATATGCAATATATACACGAAAAATATGCCTTAATAAACACTAAATTTGAATGTTTGTTATATTTGCAATTTGTTATAATTGCAATATTATCGTTTATCTATTATTTAGTATCAGTACTGATAGGAAATAGAAATCGTGTTGTTCATTCCTAGTATGATTGTTTGACAATTTTATTCCTCTACGATACAATGAAATATAAAAACAATATTAATACATTTGGGCATTCTTTTAAGAAAAATTTTCTTTATTATTATGCATATAAAAATACGCATTTACTTAAACATTCATAGTCTAGTTATAATATAGAAATTCATGTCTTACAATTAGTCAGAAATGATTATTATAAAGGATTACAATCTTTCTGATTGCCAGTAAGCATTATCGACGCTGCACATTATTAATAATTAGATTACAGATTTCTATGCAAATTTATAGTATATCTCTATGAGTATTTAAAACAGTTATCGGAACACTTGAAAATTAATATGTTTTAATCATTTCACTTTTTGGAAATATCGTTGTTTCTCGTTTAAAATAAAAATTATTTTCTTTTCAATAATCGGTTCATAAAAGTTTAAAAGAAAATTGTTACTGTTTTTTTGGAGTTTCTGATTAGAGACACATTTCTCTACTCACATTTTTCAACTAATTTTTTTGGAACGAGAAATAAAATAAGAGGGGTAAAAAGAAATGAAAAAAGTGAGAAGTTTTATTTAACGGATGCAATTATTTTTGCGTTTGCATTTTCTCCGAAGCAGAAAAAGGGGACGAAAATCATTTAGACGAAATTAAAATTTAAATTACGTGAGTTATATTCGGTGAAATTATTTTCTAGGAATCATTTGTTTCTACATATATTTTCCCTTGATATTCTGCGAACGATATACTTTGTTCTCTGAAAATATTCTCATTTAGATATGATCTTTGACATTTCATACAAAAATTTAGAAATCGAATTTCAGTATTATGCTATATAATATAAACGACGAATAATTAATTGAACACAATATCAACGTGTTGCAAATAAAAGATCAAACTAATTAAATTTAAAACAATCATCTGTATTTACATATCTAATATCATAATATTTCATTTATTTAAAAATTAGTATAGAATTCGAAAAAAAATTTTTCACGTTTTTTTTTAAAAAAACTTTCATTATTATAACTGACGTATTATAATGTTAGCGATCAACAAATAACAGTTAAATTATCGTTTTTACAGATTCGAGCGTTTTTTCAACATCACAAGCAGTAGATAATGTGCGCTATCGATGAATACCAAGTTTTTAAGTCGGCAGTGTAATTTAAAGTTCCTGAGATCGCTCTTTTAGCAGATAGCTCGGACCATTTAACCGGATCGAGAGTCGCTGATTAGACAGAAATCGATGCTCGTGTAAGTAAGGTGTCATCAGTAATTTGGTGCCAAGCCAACTACTCCAGATTTTTCAATGATACACATCTATATCTATCCTTGAAATATATCAGAGGTTTATAACAATGTCTTTTGCCCGAAGACGATGCAAAGGGGAGCACCAGCCGGTTTGACAGGTCCTCGAAATCTTTTAATAGCCGCCAAAAATTAGTCTTCCATTCCTTTTTCCTTCTCGGAAATTTTATCTTATTAAAAAGCTAAGATAAATTCAATTTTAATTTCGACATATATTATATATTATACATATAGATCAATAATTTTCATCACTCTAGTTAGTTCTGTTATTTTTAGAGATATAAAAACACTTTATTTATAAAAATTGTGTACGTATAGTATCAAAGGAACCTTATGTTATATCTCTAATGGTTTATCTTCCTGAATGAAAGGTCATGAAATTTTCAAGCTCACTTCTGCTCTTTTTTAAATAGCTCGCTTTATTTTTTTTCTCTTTTTTTCTTTCCCAGCAGAATAACCCTAAATAAATTCGTCGTGCATTTTTAAACTAAAAGAACCAATGCAGAAATTAATCAATCTTCTGAAATTAAATTAAATATCTACTGAAATTAAATGAATTAAGCATTTAGGTAATATTAGGAGTGTAAATGAAAATTAACTATAAATATAAATATAAATAAAATAAATCGTGTTGCTGCGATAATAAACGTAAATATTTGCAATCGTTCTAACCGGTTCAGCATCTCTAACGTAAAATATCATAAAAATATGTGTTAAGTGGTTACAATTTAGTGGCTCTCGTCACGATCTTGCAATTTTCGGCTCATCGAACGGTTGAAAATGCACGGCAGATAGTGGCCATTCGAAAGTTGTGCGGGATAATAGATCAGTGGAGAGGCGACACGCTCCACTGGAATCACGAGAGGAAATCATTAAACTCTCGCGAAGGTCTATTCAATCTTCGAATCGAAGATGCATTGGCACAGAAGAAAATATGCGATCTATCGATCTGACGGCTCGAATTTAATCAAACCGGCGAGAAAAGCGTTCGCAGACGACCCCCTTTTTTTTTATCCTTTTTTTTCTTCCTTTTTCTTCTTCTTCCTTTCCTTCTTTTTTTTTTTCTTCGCCTCGCAAGACAATCGTTGTCGTTATCGCGAACGAAAGCAGAAACTCCAGGAGCAGAATGAAGTAAACAGGCTTCTTTTTTCACAGTCGAAAAGTTGGAACTGGGGTGGCGAGCGCCGATAGAGATCGGGAAGCAGAAAAGTACACGGATTTACAGACGACCAGGGGTCGCTTGATAGGGGATGAATCTTCCGCTTGGATGCGGCCGAGTTTCGATCAAGGCCAACTTTGCCATTCGTTTGTTACCCTTCACCTCTTCTGTATCTATCTGTCTTCCCGTTCCCTCGTGTTTCTTTTCATCTCACCTTTCCTTGTCCCTCTATTTTTATTCTCATCTTTTATTCGCCCCCTTTTTGTGAAACTTCGCGCTTTTTTCATCACTCTCGCTGTTATCGCTGCCTCCGTTCAGTCTGATTGTCCCTATCTCTTTTCCCATTCTCTTGTTTTCTCTTATGAATTGTATCATACATGCTTGGAGAGTATGTTCTGTCACCGTGGAGATGCTCGAGCGAATGTGTTGGGAATTTGTGTTCACAAAAAAACATAAAAAAATATCTACACGTATTTTTACTTTTTAACGAACTGCTTTTTCTTTTTATTCCACGTTCTGTTTTTACATCTTCGATTTCTTTTAGTCGGATGGATCTTTATTGTTAAATCACACGAATTTAATTATATCCTAAAATTAAAAAATGGATAAAGTACCAAACCTTTTTTTTTGTAATTACTGTATATTATTTTATCTGTTAATAACTAACTAATTAACGGTTCGATGTGAATGAAAAATGGCGTAGAATTTTCAGATTACAACAGTTTGGAAAGTTAATCGGCCAAGTATTTAAGTTAGCTTACACCGCAAAGTTGGGAATTTAAGATCGTGAAGTTGAGATCGCGGGGTTGAGACGTAAAGTTCGGAGTCGAGGGTCTAAATTCTCGAAGTCTACGGTCGGAGTTTCAGACTCTAGATTATTAGGAATCCGGTCTTCCAAGTCATCTCACGAGTTTCACCGTAGAGTACAGGATCTTTAAAAAAAAATGTTATTTCTTATTGTGTCATATTCATAGTGTAATTGTATATTTGATGCCTGGAAAAACATTCTCCTTTTCGAGGCTTCAGTCGAGACATACGGATATATAATATATTATAGTGTAATACATGGAAGTGCAACCATCGTGTCAATGTTTTCTCGTCGTTTTGCGGGAAACGTAACAGAAGGAAATAATTTAACATCTGACATCTGTTCATCAATAGATAATATTCTTAGAATTTCAATTTCTACCATTATACTGTTTTATTGTTGACACATAGTTCGTACAAAATACTTTCTAATTATTATGTACACTGGTATCTCCTTTCCTTTCTTTTCCTGAGAAGCTTATTCTCTCACTGTGAAACAGTAGTTAATAATGTTATCTTGTTGAATTAAACGAAACGTCATGTGTATGAAATATGAAGTGTATGAGAGATGAGGATCTAGATGGAGGATGTAGGAAATGACAGTCTGTAAGGTTACCTTATCCGAGCTGTAAAGAATTTTATATTTTCCGTTCTACGAGCGGAACGTCGTGTTTTATACTATTTTCACAATGAATACATGGATATAGTATACAAACGAAAGTATTCGAACAATCAATACAGAACGAATTATGTAGTATAAAAGCAAGGCTACTACAATCATGACAATTGAGTATTAAACACTATGATGTAGTAAAATTTTAAAATGTTTCATATGACAGTCATATACATGTATTTATATATAATCTACATATCACTTGTATTTCCTTTAACAATATGTTTCGATAATCACAAATTATTTTTTAACGAAATGAATCACTTTCCATATATTTATATAGTTTTCATACAGAAGCACAGATTAAAGTTACTCTCACGATCAGATTTATCACGATTTACGATAGAATTTTGAAAGCCGTCATCTCCGCGGTATTAATTCATTTGTAAATTCCATCTGTGCGTGTATAGGATAATTACACCGTTACAAATCACATCCAACAGTTTGCCGATAAATTTCGTTTGCTATTCAATTCAATTACAATGTTGGTGACGGTGCCGTTTTGGTCCTATTAACGAATCTCGGTTTGGTCTCTGCTGTATCGATTATTTCTGCGTGTTAGATAAACACATGGTAGCCATCGTGGCCTCTGGACATGTAAACACGATTCACCTTTCACGGCTGATCAGCTTGATTACTACGTTTTCCATCGGAAGTCAGCGAAGAATTACGGGCCGCGTTTAATTAACGGGTACGACGACGACGCATTAATTATCCTGACGACTTGTCGAGGACAACGTTCGTGAAGTGAACGAAACTTTCTTTCTCGACGTTCGACATTAAACAGGGGACGAAGCAGAATTTATTTTTAATATTTTTTTGAAGCAGGGATTTAACACTTTTAATAGTAAATTTAACGTTATCAATTAATGTAAAATTTTTTACGTATTTTAATATGTTTTTTTTTTACGTATATAAAGTAAATTCACAATTTAGTTTTATAGGGAATTTGATGAATTAAATTTGCAGGTTCGAAATTTGTACGTGATTGAATCGAATCGACAGTAAAATTTATAACGTTCAATCAACTTTTTAAATTGTTCTAGGTAGTTGCATTTTCTTCCAAATCTTAAATTATAATTTTTCACGGTCTTTACATGTGATGGATTATTTCTAATTAGATTATAATTCCTAATAAATAGACGATGAATGTTTGTGCAAATTTTCTAGGATACTACAGTTAAAGAAATAGAAATAATTCTCAAACAGAAATTTGTTTTTCTCTTGGATTTTCTAGCGAATATTTTATTTTAAACATTCTGTATATTTTTATACATTTCAATTTACCGTGAATACATTCGCTATGAGTATTCTCTAGAAAAATACATTACAACACCCACGTCCAGACAGAAATTAATTGTACAACAATTTTAACTTTATTTGCTAAATTTAGTAAAACTTACCATTTTGTCTCTACTCTGTACTTTTTGTGCGCAGTTCTTACGCATTTACGAGGTATTTAATGATTACGAAACATCTGAAAAACGAATTACTTAATTATAGTTCTTACTGGATGAAATATATTTTTCTTCAGATCAATTTGCGAAAACATCAGATTGCAGAAAGATCCGCAATTTGTGCTTCGTCGATCAATGTCGACCGAATGGCATCGACAGCGGTGCTGCAACCCAAATCGATTTAAGCTGAAGTTAGAATTCATCAACGAACCATTCGGTGTTATAACTCATTTCAATTGTAACAGCCCCCCCCCCCTTTTTTTTTACTTTAATAGAAGCTGCGAGGCGTGGGCGGGGAAGAAAGCTCGGTCTCTATTGGCGTGAAAGGTCTGATATTCGACCTTCTCGTATTTGTTCCCGTTCTATACTCGCGATACCAGTCGTCGATCGATATATTCGGTGGACCGAGATTCGTTACCGAATCTCGCTCGCAGGTGTCTCTTCTCGAGCGAGCAACTTTAAAGGGAGTTCGATATGAGAACGGCTGAAGGTCAAGACGGGATTAAGGGTGTCGGGAGAAAAGGAAGTTGAAAGTGAATCGGGCGAGATCATTTCTACGGTTCTTGACAATTCTTGGGCAGAGGGTCGAAAGTAGACATCTAGAATAAATACAAAGTGTCCGAAAGTAGTAAAAAACATTGAAATCTTTCTTTTCATGCCAATTTCATCTTTCCATGTACTTCAAGCAACATTACTATTTTAATGCTTGTTTCAATGCTGTGCGTTTGATCGACAACTTCTTGCCAGGGTTGTGTTTGTTCGTGGAGGGACGAAGGTTTAATTGCAATGTTAGAGAGAGCCTCAGTTTGTGAAAATAATTGTAATATTCTTAACAGCGAGGAAATTTCTTTTGCCCTTTCAGTCTCGTTTGTATTGACAAGGGATACTTTTATATTTATAATTAGACGTTTCGTATTTTTATTTCTTTACTGTTATTTATGGAAATTCTTACTCTTTAGAAATTCTTCTCTTTATATCGACAGATATTCACTCAGTTCTTTCTTTTTATTCTCGTTTCGCCTGAAATTCGAAATCTTAATTTTTAGATTATCGATCTTTTAAGCTTACAATTCTTCGTTACCAAAAAAAATTAAGTATTACGCAAATTTAACATTTTTTCAACATAGTACAATCGTTCAATTAGAAATCGTAATTACTGTTTGCGTACTGATCGCACTCGATTATCTCGTAAGTAATTACGTTTTTTAAATAAACTTTCACCATCACTCGTAACATTTAACTTGTTTATCACGCGTTCGGATCGAAATTTTTTTACTAGCGAAACGAAAACTCTGTGGGAGCCACATGTCGCGATTGTGACGTCAATGTTTCGTCATAGAGAGTCTTGGGTACGTGGGTAGTAAATTCTTGCCGTGCCATCCGCAGCTAACAGTTCCTCCTGGAAAATTTAGTCTGATTCATGACTGCATTCGCGTGGTTAGTACGTACTCACATCTACACTTAATGGTCTCACTAAAGGATAATAAAATGGAAACTCTTCCTGGAGAATCAATATGAAGACATATATATATATATATATAGGTTTTTCATTCTTCACTGGCTAATATCGTTTTAAAAACTTTTAGACCTTAATTATTACAAAATTGCGATCTTGCGATTAAACGTGTATCATAATTTTCGAAATCGTTCGTCTTACATCTTTAAGTTTCAGAAAAGTTTTGTGTCAATTACATCTTTGGACCTAACAGGGTTCTTTCCACTTTTTGGCTATTTTACAATGAAATTTATATGACTGTATCTTTTCTCTGAAGATATTTGAAGGAATTATTAAGTCAGCAGAGACGAGAATAGAGCAGACAAAATCCAAAATTCTGGGTCGTAGAAGTTTTAGAAGAATTACATGAAGTTCGAGATTTTCAGAAATTTTCTTCAAGATTCTTAGGATTTTTCAAGATCCATGAAATCTATTGAATTGTTAATACTTGCTCGATCCTAAGAGGCTGAAATGTTCTAAGAAAACTCTACGAAACTCTGCTTGTTAATTCAAACATTCTCTTATATTTTCGTATTATTTTCCTCGAAATTTAAGGCTGTAGGTGTAAAATGAACTATTGTCGAACCTCGCCCGCCGATCGAAGAAAGTTAAATTGTACTTGGCAAGTGTACAGCCACCCTCGGCAAGAATCGATGAACTCGAAAGTAGACTGAATCGTGGATATAGGTTCCACGAATCGAGGCTCACCTGAATATGAGTTGGTAAGTCGAAAAAAAGGTTGAAATCTTATCCGTCATGTTCCCTCAAGTATCAATAAGCTTGAAGAAGTTCAGATTGTATCCCTCATGTCTGATATGCTTCTTAAGAAGAATCAGCGAGTTATATAGAACTGTTATATAGAAACGTATCTTTGGTTGAGTTTTGTTGTTATCCCTGTAATATCTTTTGGTACGAAAAAGGTGAACATACAGGGTTCAAATCGTTTTTTTTTTTCTTTTTTGTTCTAATCACTTATTTTATACACTATGAATTATTATTCTTCAAAGTAATACATGTATTTTTTTCTTCTCTCATTTCAAGTAATTGTCTTTGTAACAACTTTTAGTGATCATCAATCCGAAATTTCGATTTTTCTTAGATATTTTATTGACTGCTAGAAACATGTATAATTTTTGTGATTTACCGGATTAACGAGGTAGAAATCTTACGCGTTCTATATAAATCACGTGGAGTATCAGCGTTTTCTAGCAATGTAAAATTATATCGTATAGATGTTCTATTTTTTAAATTTTCTATATCAAGGGATTACGCGTAGGCAGCGATTGCAGTCGAGCAGCCACGTGTAATAAAATTGCAAAACGTTCGTTAAACTAAAGCACAATATCTACGATTAAAGAAAGTCTAATTTTGCCGTTATCGACTTTCTTGCAACTTTGTTTTCCTGATCTATTTGTACTCAATTAATCGTGATATAACACATCTTTGACGACGAAATACTTCCTATCTGTTTCAGTTGTTTATGTTACCACGTTTCTATCATTTTGGCAAGCTTGCGCAACTTCCCCAAAGAACTTTCATTTCCAAGGGAATTTAAATCATATTCTTGTCGATTTTTCTATCGGTAATGGAATATATAATCTATTCGATTCTCCATTGTCGCACGTGAAATGAAAGAACGCCGACCTGTGACGTATGTCGCATGACATCGACGATGCGAAACAATGCAACCCCCTCACAATGCCATTGCAAGAACCTGGAGTCTTGGCCTGCTACTGTTCATCCCCCAATTTAACACTTTGCGTGACTGTTCCCATTCACGTCGAGCGGATAACGGCGAGTGTTATCTAGGCCATGTAAATTACTTTCAGTAATTTGACGGTGCTCGAATAATTTTCCATACGGAGCCAGAATCGATCGCCTAATCAGACCTGAAAACTGTTACTTCGGATCGGAATTTCAGGCACACGATTCGGGTCGATAAATAGTTGCCTGTTATGAATTGTTGCCGGTACAATGATACAGAAGTATAATTCTGAAATAACGATGTTTTTTGCCTCGGGTAGTTGGAAAAAATTGACGTTGTTACGTGGAGGCT
Source organism: Lepidotrigona ventralis hoosana (assembly GCA_002806875.1). Taxonomy (NCBI): domain Eukaryota; kingdom Metazoa; phylum Arthropoda; class Insecta; order Hymenoptera; family Apidae; genus Lepidotrigona; species Lepidotrigona ventralis. The sequence goes on from NIPQ01089798.1 coordinate 36,292, forward strand.
TACGTCTCTGCTTGCACATCTTTTGTATTGTGGGATGTTACGGGAGACAACGAGGAGACAAGTGAACAAAGAGTTAAATAATTATCTACAGTTACTGTTTATAAGTTCGGAGTGTGTTAGGATTTCAAAAGGAATAATGACTGTTTCGAGTAAATAAATATCTTATTTATAAAAAATATTATTCTTGTATTAATATCATCGTGAATTTCGTGAATTTCTTATTTAGAAATATGTGCATCGACCACAATGTTTGTGTGACCACAATATTATTTATAAATAATATTAAATAATATATTATAATAAAAAAATAATTAATTTACAAATTCAATCACATCATATTAAATAGAAAGAAACATTCTCACTGTGAAATACAAATTACAAATTACGAAAATTGCGAAATCTTAGAAGAGCAAAAGAGAGAGCTGGAAAAAAAAATTGAAGATCCAAAAATCTACGACACGCGAAGCTACAACAGCAAACTGACTGCGACTTTGAAATCTCCTCACGTTGACAAAATATTTGTCTAATCCATCAATATCATATCGTTCTAGATTTTCTCCTTTCATGTGTCACGACGGAGCATCGTTCGAGTGAGACGCGTGTCACGTCAAAGCATCGTAACGCGTTCGCTGCGAGTCAAACATCGATGTAATGACATCGATGCAATGGCTTTGCACGAAGCGCTGCACCCTTTTTCTAGCCTCTGAGACTCTCGAGAGTACAGCAGATTTTCGTCCCTGCGACTGCGATGACGGCGATACACTTCCATGACGCGTGCACCGCGGTGAAGAAAGAGAAAAAGATGAGTCGAAGGCGGGAAGGAAGAAAGACAGAGGACGTGATCGATGGACAGATAGATAGGTCGCTACAGACGTAAAATGTGAAAAGAAAGCACAGAGAAACCAACTCGAAGAGAAAATATGAAAAAGTGGTAAAAATAGAACAGTGATTTTTTTCAATTCTTTTATCTCTTAATAACGGAGTGACAAAGGACTTTTAATTGTTATACTCGTTTCTGTCTCTGGTCTCACGTAAAACTGTAAAAGAATTTTTAATCTCTTGGATGGTGGAATTTTCTCGTACTTTTGAAAAAAATCTTTGCCATAACATCGATACATGTAATATACAATTTTTTGATATTTTTCAAAGTTAGAGGAAAAGACTGTAAGTGTGAAAAAAATCCAGTCCTGGAATTTTCGTATTTCAATGTTGCTCTCATATAAAAAGACGAATAAAAGATTTCTAATATTTTAGAAAATAGTCTTTGGCAAGAAGATTCTCCTTGAGAAGAGAGTTTATCATGTATGTGCGATGTTTGAAAAAAGTTACTAATTATTGGAACCTTGCTCGCAAGGCTTTCGTGCGAATGATATGTACAGTTTTATATTTTTTTATTCAACAAGAGAAATCGTGCGCAGAATGAAGTTCAGCAGCGACGAAGGCTAGTTTTTGCTTCCACCGCTAAATATTAGCATTGTACTTGCATAGAAAGATAAATAATACCTACAGCGCGTGCTATGTTCCGAGATCGCATTGTTTATCTAATTTTTCTTTGTTTCGAAGAATATTCCAAACGCAAAAGCTTCTCATTTCTCAGTTAATTAAATAACTTCGTCTTATCGACTCTCAAAAATAAATTTCGAATAAAAGTGTCTCATTTTAACGTTCTAGGTATTCTTTTATTAATATTATTACGCGATCCTTAAACCTGGACGACAACTAAGTTTTCTCAATGAATTTCACAAAGATGAATCTCCCTCTTATTAAACGTTATTTACATGACAAACGACTTTCGAAGAATTTGAATTTTCTTAATTTTTTGCCAAGTTGCGGGACAAAGTTGAAAATGATCGCAGACTGAATGATCGTGAAAACCGTGGAATAATTGCGTCAGATTATTCGACACGTGGAAATCAATTGGGAAAGAGATGCAAAGTTTTTACGGCCAAGACCTCGTTACCGAGGAAATCGAGTTTGAAAATTCGTCAAGTACGCGTACTTACTGCGCTAGAGGGAACTCCCGATGGAACACGTTCGGCGTGGTTATCGACGAGGAGTCGACGACACCTATTTCAAACTCGATTTTCTCGAAAACAAGGCCACCCGCGTACTCGATAAATTTTCAAATTTGATTCCTGGCTCGAACACGAGACCCCGAACTGGTAAAAAAAAAAAAAACCTTTTATTCTTTCATTCGATTTATTTGGCCATTTCTCCGCCGTGCAACTATACTTTGCATCTCCCATTCGAGAGAGACATAAAATAAGGAAATCTTACGCGAACTTGCAATAAAATTTATCGACAAAGATATATGAAGAAGAATTGTACATGAAAGGAAGAATTAGTACCATCTCAATTATTATGTTAAAATGAAAAGGATATTCTTCAATAAATAAACAACAATAGAAACAACATTTCGAGAATTAAGTATTATGATCCATAGAAGACACGAGAGTCCGAGAAAACACTGAGAAATATCTCTATTGAGAAAACGATGCATCGAGCAATTACTAATCCCGAGCTCGGCAACCGAGGGTTTGGAAGAAACGAGTCCCTGCTATCTAAATCGAAAGAGCAGACACCGCCAATTACATCAGCAGGAGCAAGTTCGTCATCGTGCACGTGTACCGCGGAGAATCAACTGTATATACAGCGGCGAGAAAAGGAAAAAATATGAACGAGAGAGAGAGAGAAAGAAAGCGAAGACAAGGGAGAAAGGGAAGAAAGAAAGAAACGAACAAAGAAAGAAAGAAAAGAAGAAAAGAGAAAAAAAGCACAAAGAGACAGTGGCGACGCAAGGTCGAGTAGCATTCCGAAAGTTAAAGAGTTTCGCTGTAAACGATAGCTACGCGGAAGGTGGGCACCCCCGGAGGTGGAGAGTAGGTGGTAAAGTGGCCGAGGAGAGAGAGAAAGAGAGAGAGAGAGAGAGAGAGAGTGCAAGGTTTAGGGTAGGACGTAGCTCGCAGGAGCAGTAATATCGATCGATCCGTCGAGTTCGAGGCTCGACAGGGTCGACTGGGGGTGCTGCAAGTAGAAAAGCTCTCCCATAAGCAGGCAGGCAGGCTGGCTGGCTGGCTGGCTGCCCGGGCACGGACCGTTTCCACTGTCTGTCTGTCCGTCCGTCTCGTCTCGTTTCGTCTCGTCTCATTTCGCCTCGTCTCGTCTCGCCTCGTCTCGTCACGTCACGTTTCGTCTCGCCTCGCCTCGTCTCGCCTCGTCTCGCCGCGTCTAGTCTCGTCTCGTCTCTTTGCCTCTTCGCTCTTCTTCTTGCCTCTTCGATTTTATTACACACGGAAACACGTACGTACGCACATGATCTTGTTATCGGTCTTTGGTATATCATGGTTTCGGCACACCATGTAAATAGCATAACAACGTATATCCGGTGTGGCTTGAAGTAAAAAGGAAGAACACGCGAGAGTTTCGCTAGAAGTTTGCTGAACGTTTGCTTCGTCAGAGGAGTTCGAATCGGTTCTTTTTAGTTTGACTGTGTGATTGCCTCGTGCCCGTGCGGTGGGCGTACGCGCGGTACGGTTCATAGCTGTGACCTTGGGAAGCAGTGACAGTGCGTGTCTCTGACCTTGGCACGGGGGTTCGCCAAGTTCTCCGATGGCAGCGCGAGCACCGCTGCCAGCCGCGACGACAGCTGATCGACCACCGGCCAAGTGGAGTTCCAACGGAGGATGTTCATCGACCGGATTGCCTTACCGAGCATAATCAGGTGCGCGAGAAGCCCGTTTCGGTTCGGCTGATTCTTGTCCGGGATCAAAACCGTTCCTGCCACTCGGTGAACGACACTCGTCCCGTGATTACGTAATGATTACGGACCGATTCTCGCCGGATAGAACAGCCGCCGGAAATAAAATTTTGCCTTTTTTCTTTTTTTCTTCTCAAAAGAAGTAGAAATAATCGCCTCGTTCCGTGAAAATTTGATCGTTCTCGTTTGGATGAGGAATAATTAATCTAGACGATCGTCTCGAAGCGATCTGAAAATTATTCGCGTGAACGTTCGTTGCCGGGTGAGTTCGTGAAATTTTCAACGACCTGTTTGCTTGGAACGATGCCACGATTCCACGCGACGACGTTCACGTATATAAATTCGATTTCAGTTGGATATCGGTATTCCGATCGCGGTGATATGCGATTACGCGAAAGCTTCGCGTGCTGTTCGGAGTAAGGCTCCACTGACACAGATTTCGTGAAGGTAGAATGCCACTATCGAGTTTACGTAAGACCGTGAGCAAAGCTGCGTGTAGAGCGTAGTTGGTGAACTGCCACCATGGCCAGCCGGGTGACATTTAAGCGTGGCTGTAGTGACGTCGTGCATTAAACGAGCTCGAGTTACGTTCTATTCCAATTGCTGACGATGTAAGGATGTAAGGATTTGTCACGTCTTTGGTAAACAAGTAATAATTCTTACCGAACCGTACCCTGGGACATTTCCCCTTGAATCAATCACCTTCTCTTCTTATTAGGTTCTAGACAATTATAAATAATCGTCATTTAACCAGACTGATTTCGTACATTCTTGGAATTTCGTTACGTTAAATAGTATTTCTCGTCATTGAACATTATCGAAACAATAGACGATAATTCTGTTTGTTATTTTATTCTGTTTATTAATTAAACTAAACATACAAACAAATTGTTGCAACAAGGAGGCTATTCACAAAAAAAAGCAATTAAGAGTCAGACACTATTTCAAACATGCTGTAAATTTATTAAATCTGGTCGACCAATTTTTTTAATGAATTTTTGCCTGAAGTGAACTGCTTTTTATATCAAATGATAAATCACATTTTTCTTAAAGGTGGAGGTCTTTCTTTTCTTCCCGTTGCAAATTCTTCGATTAATTAATGAAATATCGTTCTTAGTTTCAATAGAATTCTGACTAGACGCTTTACAAGGTAAATGCGTAAAATTCTTCAAAAACAATTACAAACAAAACTGTTTCGATGGATACGTCGATGAGAAGTGAAATTTCGCGCAGCGAGGGCGCCCTCGAGTCGCACCCCACTGGAGAGGTTAAAGACGAAAGTCTGCCACGGACAAGGTCAACAGCTGACGGTTAACATTAACCATTTCCAGTAATGCTCCTAGAGGATCATAACTGTGATCTAATCTCTCGTCATCGTAGCATCCCCTCTAACATTCTATTTTCTTCTATCTATGTTCTGTTGCCTCTTCTCGTGAGTTTCGAGATCGAGATTTTTATCTGAATCTCCTCGACGAATCGTTTTAACAATTCATTCGACTCACGTTATATTTTTATCTTTTTCTAATGTGTCCGCGCAAACAAATTTTGGCGCGATGGAAATTCACCCTAGTGGAATGTTCCAAGTCGTTTGAAGGAACGCGTACGCGTTGTTTTCGTGGAGGAAATTGCATCTTGTTGTAGCGATTTATAACACTTCTCCTTTAGAATGACATCGTAAAATAGATTATGGAAATGGGGTTGTTAGGGTAATCGATGTATGGATGAATTTGAGGGCGATTGTTCGTAAATACTGTGCATTGTTTGACAATGGATTTAAGATGCTTATGAATAATTCGGAGATTCAGACACGTTTCTGTAATTTGAAACAATTCGTATGTCAATACGAGTAATATAAGTTGGGTTATAATATAAATTTCATCACGAGATAATTAATTGGGGAGTGGATTCAAGATGTCGGTAGGTTGTTATAATTTGTGATATAAATCGTACGTTTTATTCTGATAATTAATTGATTCAAATGATCAAATAATTTAGATGTAAATTTAAAATTCTAACGATTAGCTCGATAATTCAGGTACGTTTCTAAACACACAAATAATAAAATCACATTGCGAAATGATTAATTGATTTAAATGATTCAGATCATTTAGAAGTAGATTCAAGATTCTAACGAATAGCTCGAAAATTCAGTTACGATTAACGAAACAATTAATATATCGTGTATTACTAATTGATTGAAATAATCAATGATCTAGGAACGAATTTAAGGTACTCGTGACTAAATTCCGCGGCCGTTTTTATTCTACAAAGCAATATAAAACAATTTTCATATCCTAATACATATTACGAAGCGGTCGACTGATTTAAATAATCGAACAATTTAAGAGGACATGGTCGAAACATTTCAAAACGAGGAAATTACTCTCTGATCTCAATATGAAGTCGCATCAATAGAATATATCAATGTTCGAACGTGCGAACCTTCTCTAATTATTTCAATTCGCGCGATATACATTCGATACATTCGAAATAGCTAACCGGCTTACGATCAGACGAGATCGCGTTTCGCAATCGTATTTTCATAAACGTTGATATATATCTGCCTCAGTTCGAAACGAAGGTCTGCCGAGTAATTTCACGCATTCAGTGAAACGCACACATTCGATCCTCCCTCCCCCTCCCTCTCCCCGTTCCGTTATTTAAGTCGAGTAATCGTATTCTCGCGAGTATCCTCGAAATTAACGATTCCCACGATAGTGGCAACCGGGCGAAGGTTGCGCGCCGCGAAGAATATTACCGCGTTATTTATCGCGGTATAAAAGGATATTTCCGCGGGATTGAAGCCATCGTTGGTTCGAGTTCCGCAATTAAGCGGCGAGAAAAGGGAATGATGGAAATAGGGGTGGGCGGGGTAGAAATACGGCGTGACCCGGACTGTCAGCTACAAAGCGGCCAACATTGGAAGGAGTAACCATTATTATTGCGTGGCCGTGTATCTGGTGTGAACTTGATAACAGCAATTAGAACGTGAATAGTTATTGTTCGGCCGCGTTGATTTTTTTTTTCTTCTTTACCTCCCCCACCCGACTTGTTTCCTTTTCCCCTTACGATCGTTCCGCTCGACACGAACTTTTCAGAAGTTGCAAACGCTTGTTCAGAGAGAGAGAGAGAGAGAGAAATTTCTCAGGTGACGATGATAACAACGTATGCACGCGTTCCGTTCGGTTGTTTCAGACTTTAGAGGATAAACCGACGAGGAGAATGAACATCGTGGGGAGAAATCCGCGTGGAAAAATCGAAGAAACGGAAGCCAGAGAGGCTTGCCGCTTGCACGAGGCTATACATTAACGATGGACAACTGCGAATCAGGAACAGACGCGGCAGCACGAGTTGTTAAACGTTCGCAGAGCATGAAGAGGAGAAGATTCGCCTGACTTCGTAGACACGTTCGGTGCCAGTTTGGAGAATGGAGGAGTCCTCACCAAGGATTCGTTCCTATCTGGAATGCTGGGACGTGAGTACACGATACTTCGCATCGTAATTTAATTAAATGATCATACAACTGAAAATAGAAACATAGAATATATATTTGAATAATCGAGTGAATTACTAATTAAATTGAAATAATCGAGATAAGATTTCTTTCAATATTTTATCATTTCTCTTGAGTCTTCCACAAGTAATTTTTAATTTGTTGATAGTCATAAAATAATATAACCCTACATTGACTCAATTGAAATAATCAAGACAAGATTTCTTTCAACAATTTTATCATTTCTCTCGAATGCTTCGCGTAATTCTATGCTGGATCAGTTCGGTTAGAATAATCAACGCAGAAACCAATCAGAACTCAATCAAATCCCGCACCGGGTCGATTAATTCAATTAAAATAATCAAAACTAAATTTGATGCAATATTTTGTCAATCGCAGTAACCGTTCTTTCTCCTTTTTGTTTTTTCTCCATTTCCTCTGTTAAATACGAGCGAAGGCTAAACGACGATCAAGAATCGCGAAACAGGGGAGGGAAGAAGGAAAACGGCGATTCCGTGGCTCCCCCAAGAAAGAATCCAATTGTCAGGATTTGAGATTTCCGATTTAAATACGGATTATGGAAATTACGCGCGCGTGCTAGGAAAGCACGGAGCATTTCCGCTCTGAATAATCGTTCAGGATGCAAGCGGTTCTTTGAGCCAACCCTCCTCGCGCTACGCGACACTCATACAACCCCACGAACACCATTGTTCCTTGGCTCTTCTCGCTGGTCTCGCTTTAAAATTGCATCGCTTCGAAGTTTACCATTGAATTCCCTTCCCGTGTTTGTTTCGAGGATCCGAGTGTTTCGTCCTCATTATAACGCCGTCTGGCTTACGGAATATTTTCTTTCTTTCTTTCTTTCAGGATAAAAGGCAGGGCATTTTAATCATTTGCTTTGTACACAGTTTTTTTTTTATATTTAAAATCAAAATATTAACAATTAATTATAAATATTAAAGTATTAATAATTTTGTTGCACGAGACAGGGACTATCGTCTGTTTTGTAATGATCATTTTGTAATTTATAGTTTGATATTTTTATTTCTACGATCATATAATTTCATCCTTCTTTTTTTATTCTGGACGAATGGGAAAGAAATTGTTTTAATCTTTACTGATTTTTCGTTCTAGTTTCTTGATCGTGAAGCTGTTCGTTTTCTGTAATTTCTTCGACCTTTCTAATGGCACTTTTTATTCCTTGATAGAGTATTTTATGTTAATACTGGAACAAGGTTCTTGGTAGTTTCACATTAATAACAAATCAATATGCGCGCTCTTGCCATTAATTATTGTATTCTTAGTAACTAGTCGTAATTAAACTAGCGTCTTTCGTTATTATATATGCATGNTATATTATTGTATATATATATATATATATATATATATATATATATATCGTGGAGAGCTATTAGTCATTAGAAGTCAGCTTTCTCGAGCCTGAGTTTCAAGTAAAAAAATTCCAAACTTCTTCATGACGACAATATTAATTAATCTCTGGAAAGTAACTTGTGCTTCGTCCAACATTTCCATCACAAAGCATCATGTTCCATGAAATTTAGTTAAATGAAAAAATTGTGATTTACGAGATCAGCTAGCGACCCGATATGTACGATTAGAAAAATGTCATCAAACCAGTCAGTAGCGCGCACACGCGCAATATTAAATTCGAATTAATTGCAAAATTAGCAATCGATCCAATACATCTGCGATTTAAAGAATACCAAATTTATTACCAGCCGCACCTACACGTAACATTAAATTCGAATCAATTACCAACTACCAGAACCAATCTAGTTACAATTAGAAAAGTAATTTCAAACACACGTCAGTAGCAAACGTACACACGTATAACACGTACTCGACACACACCAGGCTAACTCATTTCCATCTATAAACTACATCGCCTAACTTCCACCCATAAAAGCGGATGGAACACGCGCGAAACTAGTTCGATCGTAACACACGTCTGACACAATAAACGAGGAAATATTCGGGTGCCATTGGATCGGATCCATCGAAGCGCAAAACGCGAGGAGGAATTCGATCGCGACGACGATTTGTCGAGCCGCTACAACGACGCTTGACATTTCGTCGCATCGTTCAAGATTTTCCAGATTTTCATTCGAATCTCGGTGGGGAGAGGTGGGGTGAGGGGGTGGGAGGCGGAGCGCGGGGAGAGGAGGAATATCGAGCTGATGTTCTTGAGAGAGGACGCGGCCATCGAGGGGGAATCGATGGCCACAGTCACCGCCGCCTCCAAGAGAAGCTAGAATCCATCTCGAAAATGAAATTTCCTTGAATGAGTTTCTCCTCCGAGTTTTAATCGATTGCAAATGCGAAAACCAAATGTCCCACCGGAGCGGAAAGGCAAACATTTTAACGAGCCGAGTCGGGTTCGAGAATTCAAGTCGCGAGATATCGTAATCGTAGCCGGGGAAAACGACTTTAATGCGAACGCCAATTAACACAGTTGGCCGAACGAGCCTGGGCCTTTGTTCGACGCGGAATCTTCCTACGAAAACGATCTCCTTTTCGAGCTAATTGTAACCCGTCGCCTAATGGGTTCTAAGTGAGAGGGATTAATTAACGAGAGAGGAGAGGATTGAATATAAATCTTTCAGCACGGGAACTTCTTCCTTTTATTTACGCTCAAACTGATTAAAGTCTGTTCGAAGTAGCGTTCGGTTCGTTCTCCTTCTTTTTTTCTGTTTTTTTTCCCCTCCCTTTCTTTATTTTTCTTTCCTTTTATTTCTGTGTGTTTAGTTTAGCAGGGAAACTTGACGATTGTTGCACGATTCTTTCTTTTCCGTTTAGTTTCAGTGGTAATTGCGAAGGGAAATTTTATTAGATATTAGAGATGGAAGTTTCCGAGAATTTTTACGATGTTTAATGATTTGTCCGTGTATCTCTTAATACGCTTTAATCAAGTAGATTGAGAGAGGGAGTCCCTTTCGTTCATTGTGTTTTTTCGTTGTAAAAATACCGAGTGCAAATGAAGTGAAAAATCGATAAAAGAATAATGAATAATTAAAGTCGTTAGCAACCTGGATCAGTGTGTACGTGTACTCTTGATAACTAACTAAAGTGTTAAACGTTGAAAATTAATTCTACTAATTAAAGCAACGGCAGAAGGAATAACGTATTGATAGAAGTGAACAATTGCGAGAAGTACTGACTAGACGTGTAGCAAATTTTTAAAACGCATTTCTGCTACAATTTGCTTACGAGAGGAAAAGACATGGCAGTTGAATTAAAAATTGACATGATTGCAACAGTGTATTAATTATTAACAACATGTGTCAGTGTAACGAAATGTTTAAAAATGTAACGTATTATCAAATGAAATCTTGATTTCGTAAAAATTAAAGCAAAAAAAAAAAAAATCACGTACCGCAATCATATCGTATTATTAAATTGATTTTTCAACAAAGAAGAAAAAACTATTAGGGAAAGCCATTGAAATTCTAGATTAAAGAAAAAGAAAAGTACAAAGTTAGCTTGTATAGACGAACAGGGAACTAAAGAATATTTTACTAATTTGTTAAAATGATGTACACAGAGACGTAGGAAAGAGAAAATGTCCAAGAGATCCTGTTAAATGGAATTTAAAGGCAAGGTATGCAGTATCCAAATAATTAAATCCACAAACACTTGATTGGTTAGTGATACATAGAAGCGTTCGCTTTCGATAGCTTCCGATGCTTTTTCGATTAATAAACTTTTTCCGTCGACTAGGAGTGAAATAAAAATACAAATATTGGGAATTAATTATGTATATGTAAATATTCGATCAATTCTCAATATCATACATCATTTAATATCAGCGTCACGAATTTATGATTTATTACGGTCTACTGACAATTTCAAGACACTTTGTCGAACGTTTATTGCAATTTTGTTGGAACGCGGGTCACCTCCGTTGGAAATGCGCATCATTTTTCCGAGGAATCAATTCCGAATATGCTCGCGAGAAGGTCAACTATTAAATAAATTTCTATTCATTATTATTTTTTACAGTGTGTTATAGATCTTTTTTAACTATCTTTCGTTTAAATGACTGTAGTCTCGTGTTGCAGTTTCTCGACAGAAATAAAATACGTTTCGAAGAATGTTCAGTAGTCTATAATTTTAAGAGAATAATTTGTAATAAAGAAAAATAATCATTATGAATTTGTTACAATACATTTGTTTATATTTTGAATTATTTATTATGTTATGTTACTTGAAAGAAGTTAACTACGTTAACTAAGTTTGCGCATTCACAAATTAATATTTACATTGCGCAAGAATTCACGCTTTCACGCAGTGCACACATACACTTCATCACATGTTACACGCGAGAGCACAAAACGGCATTAATAAGAAAACTTTGTAACTTCGCTAGTGTCCTAAATGCATATCCCCTGAAATTTTTCAGAAATAAATCCTCGTCTCGCAGACTTTAAATAAAAAGAATACAGAATACCTTGGCATTCATTTTTAAATTACAATTTACCTCGCATTTTCATTCAAACTTATTTTCTACTTTCTCCCAATTATTTTAAAATTCCGCCGGAAAGTTGTCACGAAATATCACAGAGAAATATGGCTCGATCGACAAAAAGAATGTTTAACGTTTTAATAAATGACAGAGGAGGGCACGAATATTATCCACAATATATTTTAATTGCTGAGCGCGAACTCGGCTGAAAAATTTAGTAAATCTAAAGAGACGAGGAAACCCACGCTCGGGGAATAAACGCGGGAGTACGTTGGCGTAATCTAAAAGAGAAATGACACAATTTGAATATAATAGCACGAAATGGCGTGGCCGATGTAAATCATCGGCCATAAATCATCCGCGTTGCATTTGACACGTGTGTCCTACAAATCGCGACGTCCAGCTGTTATCTGTTTGTGTAACGTTCAAGACGCCGCGAAAATTAGATGATGCACGACAGATCGAAACGTCGAAGCAATTTGTTGGCGTTGATTTCCCAATGGTCATTATCATTCTCGCTGCCCCCTTTTCACGAACAGAGAAACTTCTCGGAATTCTGATTTAACTCATCCCGGCCGGTTCGTTTACGTGACGTCGTTACATCGTTTGAGCCATCGGGGAAACTGTCACTGCTAAGAGAAAATTCTGAAAATTTCATGATCCTTCGCCTTGACACGGCACAGTGATTCTCAACTTCTCAGAGTTGGCGTTTCAAAGAAATCCCCCCCGCTAAGGGTGGGTGTTCTTGATGATCGATAAACGTAAGATAAACGTAGGGAAGTGGAAGAATAAAGCGAAGAATAAAATTAAGATGTTTGGAGGAAGATGCAGGATTTATCGAAGTTAATACGAGTTAAAAGGAAGATACGTGGAATTCGCCTGGTGCTAGGAGAACTGACCTAATTCGACGCTTAACGATATTACAATTCCTCCACCGTCGTGAAGTTAACTACTTGCTTGCCCTTTAGTGTGTCACGCCTCGATATTTTCTTTGATTATTTACGACACATTTAAGTGCATTTCCAGTCGGACACGTTCGCATTTCCTGATTTACGATCATATCTTGTTTTTCGAGATACGTTATTTCATAGAATTGACAAAGTGTCAGACTTCCTTTCTAATAAATTACTTTTTTTTTTTTATAAAATATTGAAATTTCCTAACACTCTAATATTCCTAGAATCTCCTTGCAATTCTTTATAATCTTAGAATAATTGAATTTCAAAATTCTCCCTGATATCCTGCGTGAACATAAAACTCTAAACGAAAACGTCGAATTTTCCAATATTCAAAACGTTCAAGCGAACAAATTTTTATCAGAAGTTGAACCCCTTGACAGTTGAGAACCACTGACATTGCCGTAACCTTCGACGACCACCATTATAAAATTTGATTCGTATCTTTCACCGACGAGCCATCGAACTTCCGACAACTGGAGGGAAAAGAATTCAAAGAACCGTCTTTACAGCGGGGCAGACTGAATGGAAATAAAAGAAATTCGATGTTGCCCTTTGTAGCAGAACGAAGACAAGTACTCGGTGGCGAACAGCCAAGCACCGTTGCAGGCCGGCGAGGAGGAACATCCGGAACGTGGCACATGGACGGGGAAATTCGACTTTCTGTTGTCTCTACTGGGCTACAGCGTCGGCCTTGGCAATGTCTGGCGATTTCCGTACCTATGCTACTCGAACGGAGGTGGCGCTTTTCTAATACCGTTCACGGTGATGCTCATTATCGCCGGGCTGCCTCTCATGTTCATGGAGCTTTCCTTAGGTAAGCAAAGTGATATATATTCAGACCGTTTAGTTGTCATATTGCTGCACCACATACACGAGCGTTACATTATGCTGACGCGATAGATTTTCCGTTGATAGATTAATCGTTGGATGATCACGCAGATTTGGAAGATGCGGACGCAAAAAATAATGTAACGTGCGAAAATACAGACGAAATATTTATTATTGGACTTAGATTGTAGTTAGATTTCAGTACGAGTTTATTTTTCATTTTCGAGAATGCAAGTGAGTTGCATAAATATATCTGTAGTATACTAATTGCTGTGATGTAAATTAGAAATAAATGAAAAGTTAAATCTTGTTGTTGTCCTGTAAATTATGTTCATACAGTTGTACAGTTTCACATAGCGTCATAATTCAGAATCTGACGAAAGGATAATTAAATTGTATGACTGTACAAATATGGAAAATTAACGCAAGAAATCAGACGAATCGTTACTGTTGCTTTCTGTCCGATTAAAAATGAATTACTGAAAGCGATAACAAAATACTAAGGGCATGTAATAATTCTCAAGCGTAAGTTATTAATAAAATAAATTAAATTTAAATAAATTCTTGATAAATTATCAAATTAATCTCTACAAAGAATAATATAATATATATACACGAGTTAATAAGGAAATTGCTACACATTTTACGAAACGAAACAAAGGAACATTTATTTCCGCTTTCAGATCCAGTCGAATATAATCTTTTCGAAAATTCCAAAATAAATGACGAGATAATAAATATAAATAAACCAATAAAGTAAATTGCAGCAACATACTAGTTTCATACATTCTATGAAATATGAAACGAAACGTTGAGGGAGGGTTGTTATTTCCGCTTCAAATCCGATCAAAGAAATATAGACTTGAAACGAGACACGCGAACGTTCCTCGTGTTTCGTGCTTGGAAGATGAACGGATATCTCAGTCTATCTCGCGAAGATTAATAAAAAGCATCGAGCAGCTCTGTTTCAAACCCGTTCGTCTCCTATATAATTCATCAACTCAGAGATTGCCGGTAAGCAATTGTGTTTTCCAACAACTATATCGACCAATCCTATGTCGGTCGAACTTGCTTTGAGACTTTCCAACAGAGACGACCAGCTCCTCTTTTCTGTCAGAAAAATGAAAAGGAAGAAGGAGGAGAAGCGGAAAGAAAAATAACATAAATCGAATCGAAAATATTAATATTTATTAAACATTACAAGAAGATGGATTGGGAACACTGCGAACACTTCATTATCACGACGGCGACGGATAAAAGTCACGATGTTTTAATACTGAATTTATGAAATCTGTCAGAACCCGACTAGTATCGGGTTTTTTTTTTTTTTTATTTTTGTAAAACACTGAAGTCTGCTTCTATTATAAGATAAAAATATAGTAACACGTATTTATTTTCAACATATTATTTTCAAGTCAACCGAACGCTTTGAAAATATTCTACGCGGCTGTTTTTTTTCCCAATAATTTCTTCTTTACTGTTTATTTATCTTTTTATTAGTATAAGGTCCTCAAACTTGCAAAAGATGTTTAGAAAATTTATAAATTACACTTAGTAATTACGCTTAGTAATTACGCTTTTTAAAAACTAGCGAATATCATTTAATCGAATACTCTGATCGAAATAAACCAGATAGATACCTGACTCGTAAAATCGGCAGAAAATCAATATCTTCGATATTGTTTTACGCTTTTGCAAACATTTTTTTTTTTACACGGATCAACATCCAATTACAAATGCTACACCTACGTGTAAATGTCGTCACACGCAAATGAAATTGCATTGCACGGTGTCTCGTTCGCGACAACGCAGGGGCTTGAAATCACACGGAAATAGAGTTTTAGCTACGTGGTAAGAATGCAAACTTCATTCTTATCGTCGTCGTGTGCGCAAGGTCAGCTTGTTGATTTACCGAAATAGAACGATCAATGAACGATTGTTCCTCGTTACCAGGCTTACGTAACGTTATTTTTAGGCGAACCAGTGAACCGTTCGTGATATCGACCCCTGGCCCGCGATTCGATATTCACCGTGTAAATTGCAGATGCACCGCCAGGCTTGGCACAGATGGCTCATCGATCCGTTTCTTCAGCTGTTTCTCTTTTTTTTGCCATTTTTTCTTTCTTTCTTTCTTCTTTCTCTTTTGCAATATTCTCTCCCTCAGGGCAGTACGCGAGCCTTGGCCCAGTGGCGGCGTACAAACGTTTCTGCCCCCTCCTGCGTGGCTTGGGATACGGAATGGTGTTGGTCAGCTCGGTGGTGATGCTCTATTACAACTTAATCATCGCCTGGACCCTTTATTACATCTTCGTCTCTGTGGCCGGTGAGTTTTTTAATTTCCTAATTGAACCACTATATCACTGGACAACATCGGAGACACCACGACAAGTTTCAAGTTAAATTAAAACGAGCTTCGGAATTTTTAATTTAAACTCGAATCTTTATTTACGGGGAATACAGAATATGAAGTAAAAGCAAATATTTTTAAGTTTCAGTAATTATTGTAGTTAGGTATATGCCGACTATTGAAGGTTAACAAGTGATTTTATCCATATTATACACCCTCGTTAAAAAAGTTTTATATTTGTTTCTCGCAATCGGAGAGATTAAAGTAATACTTGAGGATTGAAACGCTTGACAAATTTAAAAAAAAGTGCTTCACAAAGGTGAATAATTTTATTGTTAAATATTAAATATATACTATAATAATAATATCAAATGTACAATAAATTGTCCTTAGACTTTGAACGGGAGTGTATATCCCTATATACGTGCTTGTTTTATTTCTTTCGTTTCTTCTTCGTTTTCTTCTGCTACACAAGTGCTATCCAGAAGCCAGCGTCACATACATATCTGTTCCGGAGATCATGTCCCCATTTGGTCTATGATTAATGACTTTTTCCTTCCTAAAAGACGTTAGTGCCTGAAAAATTTTGTAAATGCAAACACGCGATACCACGATGCGTGAATTATTGATCTGTCTGAGTGTAGGTTACTACGTTTCAAGTGTCGACGAGTATCTGGGTTTCGNGTTTTTTTTTTTTTTTTTTTTCTTTCTATTGTATGAAAAATTAAATGTCTGGCGAGAAGGAGGATGAAGAGAGAGAGAGATGAAACACTTGGGTGGTATATTCTAAACTTGGGCTAATGGAAAGAGGTTTCGTTTCAGTGAAACGGGGATGTTGTGTAACAGGTCAATCGTGTAATAAAGAAATCTGGTTGTCGCTTGGAGAGTACGATAAAAACAATAGCATGACAGTAAAGAGCATTCGAGGACAATAATCCATTTTTATTTTAAGATATAAATTTTTAAATATTCGATTTAATATATATTCTGAAAGCTAAACACATTATTTTGCCGATGGTTATGCATCAATACTTCAAACTCGATATTTCATTGAACTTAAATACGGATCATCGACTCATAAATATAATTCATAGTCAAAGGAACATTATCGAGCATACAGAGAAATATTAATATCATAATTAATGCGTGCAGGAGCAGGTAAATTGCCATGGAGCAAGTGTGAACCACCATGGAGTACGGAAGATTGCTTCATGCCAGAAGTTGCCGAGACCTGCGTGTTTCAAAACATGAGCTATTTCAAAGGGAAATGCTTAAATTCCACCCAGATGGCCTCCATGGGCCTGACTATTGAAAATATCACTAGTGCCATTAGAAAACCACCGGCTGAGGAATATTTTAAGTAAGAATTTAATATACTTTTATATTATTACGCTTCATATTATATAATTCACGAATTTCGTAGTAATTTCGAAGTATTTTCCTAATTATATGATTGATGATCAATGATGTACGCAGCAATCACGTGTTGGGGATGAGTAGTGGTATCGAGGAGACAGGTTCGATTCGACCCTCGATGGCAGTGAACCTTCTGCTAGCCTGGATCATCGTCTTCCTCTGTCTGAGCAAAGGTGTTCAAAGCTCGGGCAAGGTTGTCTATTTCACTGCTCTGTTCCCATACGTCGTTCTGGTAAGAGTGATTTTTTTCTTTTTTAAAAATTTTTATTACACTTCGAAATCCCACGGTCTGTTTATTATTCCTATTTCTCAATAGCTAGTATCTCTTCTGCCAAGAAGAAACTTACATCGTACCTATATTTTCATAACTAGGATTAGTTTTATTATTAATTCTTCACTTCACAAAATAACAAATGAATCTGATTAACAGGAATGAATTAATATTATTGATATATCAACATGCAACTCATTGCCAGTGAAATTACTCAGAAAAATTTTCTTTAAAGCATTCTCGTCTCAGAGCTCGCAATCCTTCGTCGATTCGAACTAACGTGGAAAGGAGAATTACAAACGGAGAACTGTGTTTTCTGTTCGTAGATCGCTCTTTTCATTCGGGGAATTTTACTTCCCGGCGCCGACGAGGGCATTCTCTTTTATCTAACGCCCGATTGGAAAAGGCTGATGTCCGCGAAAGTGTGGGGCGACGCCGCGGTGCAGATATTCTTCGCTTTGAGCCCCGCTTGGGGCGGTCTGATAACGCTCAGCTCCTACAACAAATTCACCAACAATTGCTACAAGGATTCGTTGATCGTCGCCGTCAGCAATATCGGCACTTCCTTCTTCGCTGGCTTCGTCATTTTCTCTGTGATCGGTTTCCTGGCCCACGAGCTCGACGTCCCTGTCGCGTCTGTCGTTGATCAGGGTGCTGGATTAGCGTTCATTGTTTATCCTGAGGTAAATCGATTAAAAATTACTAGTAGTACAATTAATAATAAAATATGGTACGTACTCGGTATGTACTGATAATATATATACGATTAAATAATTTTTCAGTGAAATTCACTAAGAGAAATAAATTATAGAAATTATTATTTAGTTTGTTCTTAAAGATATATAGGCATATTGAAGTTATTATATGAGAGAGTAAAATTATTTTATTAATTATTATTAGTTATTTTGTCTGTTGTTGCATTTTGTGTTAAATATATTCCTGTATTTACAGACCCCTTCATCTAGAATTTAGCATGCAATATTTCAACTTCAAATGTCACACTATTTAAGAAAATAAATATCAAAAAAATAGGTAGTAGCTCGTTTACCAGTTGCACCAGTCTGGTCGCTGCTCTTCTTCGTGATGTTGCTTACCTTGGGCCTCGATTCTCAATTTGCTCTGATGGAGACCGTCACCACAGCGATTCTCGATGCATTCCCAGCACTGAGAAATTACAAATTATGGGTTGTCCTGGCGGCAGCCGTGTTCGGTTACGCCGGTGGTATCGTTTTCACTACCAACGTAAGTTTACACGCATTTCCATTTTATTACAATCTTAAAAAAATCTTAGAACAAAAAATAACCCACGTATATTATGTCTTCTTTATCTAAATTAAAAAGCAGATTCAATCTTTTGAATGAATTTTCAACGTATAAATCACATTTAATCCCACAAGATTTCGTTCAATGAAAATATCATGTTTCCGCTGTACTTCCAGGCTGGCATGTACTGGTTGCAACTGATGGACAAATACGCGGCGAATTGGTCAGTGTTACTGATCGCTATATGCGAGTGTATCTTGGTTGCGTGGATCTATGGTGCGGATCGATTTCTCGACGACGTGCAGCAGATGATCGGACCACGCAGTCGTCCCTGGAGGTTTTTCTGGACCTGGATGTGGAAAGTGATTACGCCAGCGACGCTCTTTTTCATTCTGTTTTTCAATTGGGTCGAATACGAGCCGCTTAAATACGGTGACTACGTTTATCCGAAATGGGCGGACATTGTTGGATGGGTTGTTGGTATAATACCAGTACTGGTCATCGTTGGCTTGGCTCTCGTAAGTAAAAATTAAATCATTCGACGGATTGTTCCACCACGTGAAATACATGATTCGTCAGAGTAATTTGGGTTAAAGTATTCGGTCTCTTGAATTGGAAAGAATTGAATGGAGAGTTTCAGGATTGGTGTTTACAATAGAATGTCGATTATTGGAATATTGATTATTGGGCACGCCGATTATAAGAGTCCTTGCATAGACAGAACTTCTTTCAGCACTCGAGTGTTTTGTCATGTATAATTGTAATGTAGAAACAGTTTTATTAGTATGACAAAGTACTTGTGAGTCAAAGTGTGTCAATCGTAATTCATTGAACCAAGGTTTTTTTACTTGCTGAAGTTATATGTTAATTATTGCAATAAAAATAAATTTGGTAAATTATAATGAAGCAAAGCAGAAATGATTTAGAGATAATATTTCTCTAAATCTCTACACCTCATATATATTTTCTACGACCATTTATCTTTATACTTATTCATCGTTACAAATCTTTACATTCCATTACATTTATCATTCTGGTCTGCATACTCGTATTTTTATTCTTTTTACACGTAGTTATATTGTTACAACATCGCATTGCCATGCTATTACAATGCCTCGA
Source organism: Lepidotrigona ventralis hoosana (assembly GCA_002806875.1). Lineage (NCBI taxonomy): Eukaryota > Metazoa > Arthropoda > Insecta > Hymenoptera > Apidae > Lepidotrigona > Lepidotrigona ventralis. The sequence continues at coordinate 56,228 of NIPQ01089798.1, forward strand.
TCACTCGATTTTGCTAACAAATGCGCAGTTACAATATATCAACAAACAAAATCTCAATCAATTAGAAACAAGCAATAATTAAATTTGTATTTTTTTTTCTTCCAAATTCCTCCAATAAAAAAAAAAAACATTTTTATTTATAATGAAAGTGACTGATCGATAAAGCATTAATATTTATACTATATAAAGAAATAAACTAGTTCTCTCCGTCAACCACCAACGTTCTAATAATTTTATTACCCATCAAGTTCATCAACATTCTCAAAATACTGCCAGATGTGAACGCGTCCAAATATTTATTAACACTTCGTTTATTTCAGAGCCAATTGAGGGACCGGCGTCCTCGTTCCGCCTACGACGACGACGACGACGACGACGACGACCTGGACAACCGCCCGTCGTATCAAAGAGCTGGCAGAGGGAGAACGAAGAAGAGCAACGGGAAGAACGTTTTGTGGCGGGCGAAGATGCTTTTACAGCCGACTTCCGATTGGGGTCCTGCGGCCAGGAATTCTTCCACTCCGTCGAGAACGCTCACTCACACGCCGTCACCAGGTAATCAGCGACCTAATCAACCTTTAGTCACGCGCAAGTAAATGCCATCATACAAGAAGCGGTGGATGCATGGTCGCAAGCGAGATCGCAATTTTCATCAGCTTTGCTTATAATCGGATTGTACTCCGGCTTCCGGATGATAATTATGCCAGATAATAATGAACGATGATAGACACTCGATAGCATTATGCTCGAGAGCAAAGAGTTAACGCTAGTATAGGTGCGAGGGAACAATATTTTTCTCATATCGGACGAGATTATCTGTGCTGGGATTTTCGCCTACGCGCGAACTGATGTGGTCGATAATGAGATACGTCTGCACCGAGTACTTGTGTACTTACTTATTTACGTGGTTACTGGCATATCCACGGGCATTGGTCTAGAAAATATGTATCTTCGTATTTTTAAACTGATGGTGTATCAATCGTTTGGCAGTGGGCCATGCTGTGACAGAGCGACATGTTTTATAAATGCACGCGCGGATAAATGTCATGAGTTGATTGCAGACTATAGTGTGCATTTATGAAGACTGTGAATAAAAATGTCAGAAGTAAAGCGCATTTATCTATATTTAGAAAATAAAATATCTTTTTATTCGCGTTTTAATTGTTTAACAACATTCTTGAAAGTACGAATGTGTATAAATATAAATAGCGGAACTTTATCTTCGTCTTTAAAATTCAACAAGAATTCCAAGCAAAAATTTACGTTTTGAAACAAACCGTTCATTATAATTGTAACGTATAAAATATTCGACTTGTAACTGTTCACTGGATCCTAAGAGAAATATCCAAGTTAAAAAATCAAAATTATACAAGAAAATGTTTCTGTGTGCAGTCTCGAAATATTTAGAAAACATTGACAGAATATCAAACATTTTATAGAAATTTTTATGCAGTACAATTTGTACAAATTAAAAAATTTTGAGAGAAAATATTTTGAAATAATGTATAAAATGATCCACGCAAAGATATATTCGTGAGTACTCGTGAAAGAAATATGTAGAAAACATATTAATGCAATAAAATCAGAAAATTTTACGTTAGGAAATTTTCATGAAATGATTCTAACACAGGGCCACCAGGAGGATACAATTCCGTGAGAGACACCATAGTCCTGGTGAACGGTCAGCCAATGATGGTGCAACCATCGAGCACGTCCGGCACCGCTCAGAAACTTCCTGGACCGTCGATCCTCAAGAATTCTAGTAAAACCGATTTGATCACATCGCAACAAGTCTGACACGATGTTCATTTTATCTGTAAAGACGAGTCTGCCCAGAAATCTATTGCCAAAGATACAACACGCCAATAAAAGATAGTTGCATACTCGCAGATAGGTTCGATAACGATCAACGATCGATCGGGTGGCGGTCAATCAAAAAAAAAAAAAAAAAAAAAAAAAAAAATAA
>NIPQ01089804.1:0-20499 GCA_002806875.1 Lepidotrigona ventralis hoosana
AGCATGGCCGAACACAGCCGAGCAGTGGCGACGTTGGCCGACAAACAGCGAGGCTGGGCGACGCCGGGTGACGCAGCGTGGCGCGGCGCGCGAATTAAAACGCCTCATAAATATCTGAAACAAAGGCGGCCGCTTTCGAGGGCGTACGGTGGAAAGATATACGGCCGGTTAGGATGGCTGGTAACGGGTGGATAAGAGAGGGGTCGGGAATTGGTTGCGGCTGCACGCGGAGGAGGAGGAGGGGGGAGGGGTGCACGGCGATTCTCGTCGTCGTTCGGAAAAAACACGCCAAAGAGGGTGGAAAATTTCTTCCCTTATACGTTCGCCGCTGGTGAACGCGCCTCGTGGTTGATCAGCTTCGGTTCTGTTCTTATCTTCGGATTGTTGTAAGTTTCCTGACTTTAATTTTTATAATTATACCGTGTCGGAGATTTATTGTACAATCCTCTAACATCGTCTTGCGTTTCTAACGATAGAACAACGTCCCGATTTCTTAACTTGGTGTGAATGAAGTATAAACTTGGAACTAGAATTGAAAGTCCGCTTGAAAAATTGAGAGCAAGATTCGAGAGAAAGAACGATGAGATTCTGTGTCGTGGTTCACGTTGTCAAGTGTTGTTTGACAGACAATTAGACGCGACGTTGCTTGCTGCACGTATATGTTCTATACATGTTCTCTCTTCCGCGATTTCGTCGATTGCTTCCTTTCGAGTCTTTTCGTTGTTCAACTACTTTCTTTAGATTCGATTTTTTCTGGTTGGTTCTTCCCTTCGTTTTCTTTCTTTTTTTTTTTATTTTCGTTCTACGTATTTATTTATGGTATGAAGCTTTGAAAGAAAGTTATTTGTTGTATAGTAGTATACTTTCGATGCAATTTTCATTCATCATGATGTGTTGTGTACTTCTGCAATATTAATGACAATAAATACCAAATATCAATTGCTGTCATTAGATTATTGTATGTGACTAGTGATCTGATTTCACAAGCATGGAAAATCAGTAACTAAAAGAGTTTTGTAGATTTGATGACCAAAAGAGATTTATTATAAACCAAAAGAATAAACAATTGTTTATCCACAGTTTTGATCAAATTCATATTCTTAGAGAAATAAAATACCTACATATTTTCATATATTTATAGGAAATAAAAATATTTTTATCATAAAGTGCTATATTCTAAATATAATCAAGTACAATTTCAATATTTTTCACAGCAATATCACAAATAAAATCTATTTTATACTTTTCCAAAACTTACACATTTTGAACACTCTTTTGTTCCTTGCAAACATTCATACTTTTCTGAGTAATAAAATACGAATTCCAAATACAATCAAGTACAATTCCAACATCTTTCAACAGCAATATCACGAATAATATCTATTTACTCAAAGAAATCATTACTCCGAAACATTTCGAGCACACTCTTGTTTCTGAAGTGCAAAAATTACAAGACACGAACTCTAAACATAACCAAGTCAACTTTAAGAAAATAACACTCTGAAAGAAACATTCGTTTACTCAAAGGAATCATTGCTTGCCCCAAAGTTTCGAGTAACAGTCGCGCGTTGCAATGAACAAGACATTCCTGGACACTCACAGTGGACTTGGAATATTTTTCGTATCATCGAACGAGGAACGAATATTTTCTGACCGTTTTGTGACTTTTTCTCTTTCAGGTAAGTAGTGGTCTCCGATCGTTTGAAAAGCGAGCGGCCCGCAGCCGCCGCACCGGACGGGAGACATGCGCAGCAAGCAGCAGCCGAGGCCTTCTTTTCGGTGGCCGCAGCAACGCGGCGATAATCTTACCGGTAAATATCTCAATCAAACAACGCACCTCGTAGCTCAGAGCACGCACGAGCGTAACTCTCGTTTGCACGCAATTTTTCATTTTTTGTAGCAGTATGTACGTTGCCTAATACATATGTGTAGATAGTGTAGTAAACGCCCCGCGTTTGTATACTTTTCATTGTGTGCTTTCGATCGAACGTTTGTCGTCGATCTTTCAATTAAAAATTATTTTCGTTCGGATGATCCTGCATGTGTCCACCTATACTCCATCGTCCGAAACTATACAAACTTTCTTTCTCTGTCTGTGTCGTTTAGTCGTAGGCGTTGTTTTAATAGTGTAGAGAATTTTTAATACTCGATGTAATCACGTAATTGACAGAGGACTTCAAAGTTTCGGACGATGGTGTACAATAACGCGCCAAGTATTGTTTGTCGACTGTGTAGCTTCTAGCTCTTCCCTTTCCGTTGCTCCTGACGGTTGGTTTAAAACTGCGACTCAGTTGATCAGGAAGGACGAGTTGAATGGTCACTTCAATTTTCATTGATCACGGGACGAAAGTTCGAAACGNGTTGAATGGTCACTTCAATTTTCATTGATCACGGGACGAAAGTTTCGAGTGCGAAACGAAATCAGATTTATACTTGGAAGGTTTTCTATTTACGCGATCATGTACTTCACTCTCGTATGACGGACCGTGAAAATTCTATGATATAAAATGAAACGTTTTATTTATAAATTCCATTGCGATATAATTGTACAGGAAAGTTGTTATTATTTTTTCAAAGTGTCTCGCTTTAATCAACAAGGGATCGTTAAGCTACGACCGTCGAAGAAACGAACGTCGCGAGCTAATATCTGGCGCGTCTCTCAGAAACGTGTGCAACGTGTGTGTTTCGTTATTCAGACAACTAGAAGTCCAGGTCGACTAGAAGAACCAAAATCATGACAGACACGCCGGGAACAGCGATACGCGGCCTCTTTCGCGCATGTGTGCGTTTCTACGTATGTACGTGCGTGCATTTCGGTGGAAAAATTAGAAATGCCTGGAGAGATTTATCGCTGGTTGCTCTGCGCGCAATTGTCGCGAGGAACAGGAGACGCGAGGTGCTCGTTGCTGGTTTCTACGAGTAACCAACGTGCACGACGATCGTTCGTTCGTTCGCCAACGACTCGCCTTTCGTTTCCAAACGTGAATGCGGTTCTACCTTCCTCGTGGCCGCCAGGCTGATTTACGACACCTGCGACCTACGTACGTACGTAACCGACGAAACGTTTTGATGGGAAATCGTTGTCCGTTCGACGCGATAACGTTAGGTATATCCGTGTTCTTTGCGACGGTTGCGCTGGCAGATAACCGACCCGAACGCGACAACGCAGGCGTCTAGGTGCTTTCACCTCGTCGAGAAACGAGGGAATCGTTTGGTTGAAACCTGACGACGACAATTAAAGTTACTATACTCTGCGTAAAGGATTCACGTGAATGCATCGTGTAGATAATTGGTCCCGGCGCAATTATTATTCGTTAACAATTGGTTGATTTGGGGAGAAACTTTGATTACGAGATCATTAGACTTCATTAGACAAAAAAAAAAAGTGATACGTATGAAGGGACGATCTATAATTATTATACACTGTGGATTTTGACGTGCATATTTGTACACTTTAAAGTAAAAAATTATTACGAGGCAAATGTATAAAAGTACAGTGTTCCTTATAACGTTTAAAAAACGCGAAATTTTCGAAAATTTCGAAAATTTCGTCCACTTATCCATTTGTCGAAATATAAATCGAACATCCCATATCTCTATTCATTGCTCCATTCAAGTATTTGATATTTCGCTCAACTTCCCCCTCCCCTTTCCTCGTGCATATTCTCAGAAAACTTATCCGTCCAGATAATCGTGATCAAAGACGACGAACCACTGATTCCTTTCTTCTTTCTCGTATTATCAAATTTAAAAAAACAGGACAAAAAATAGGAGGTTGCAAAGCTCGCTCGAAAGAACAGTTCGATTTCTATTATACATACATACAAATTTTATCAATTTGTTCGCTTCTCGAAAATATCCTCTTCACTCATTATCCTCGTCTCGAGCCTCGTTTTTTTTTTCTCTTTCCCTGATCGGATAAACTCAGGAAACTTCGAACACGATCCCATCCTGTCGTGGTCTCGCTAACCACTCTGAAACCATGCTGTGTACATCGTTTGCTCGTTGCATCCTCGAAACAGACCTCGAGGACTCGAAGAGGGATCAAACTCTCCTCGAAACGCGAAAACACTGCGAAAAGACGGAAGCTCAGCGTGCTCGAAAGGAGTGCGCTTCCGATCTGTACCTGGTTCTAGAGCGCGTTCGAGAACCTTGGCGAACGCCAGCCGATGAGACAGAAGGCAAAGGGTATCGAACGATCGCGTCGTTCCGAAAGCGGATAACCGACGCGGATAAAGTACAAGTCCGCGTGCGTGTCCCGGACAAACGGGGTCGTTCGAGGGATACACGCGACTTCTCTCTCTTTCTCTCTTTCTCTTTCTCTCCCCCGATAGCCTCTAGCCAGAGAATCGTGCCGGTCTCTCGACGATAACCCCCTCCCCCCTCCCCTCCTCCCCCGCTCGAATGACGTGACAAGCGAAATCCTGTATCCAGCGGGTCCGGCCGGCGCGGGATATCGGCGGACGTCTAAATGAACCGTTGTACCTTCTGCTTTGATTTCAAAGAGCGGATCCCTAACAGCCGAGGAATATTCATTTAAATATCTGTCGATACTCGAGTCCGACGCGAGGGTTGCACCGATGTCAGCGCCGGACTTATGTGCCCTCCGCGTTCCTCCAGCTTTTCCCTCCTTTCCTCTCTCTCTCTCTCTCTCTCTCTTTCTCTCTCTGTCTCTTTCGTTCTTCCCTCTTTCTGGCTTCTCTTGCTCCTGCTGTTCTCATTCTCTCTCTCTCTCTTTCACTCTTTCCACAATCCCGTTCTCCTCTGCGGGCCGCACGCGTACCTGCCTGTCTACCTGCGCGCGTTATATGTATCTATACACGCCCACCAGTCGACGTCTGATCTCTGTCGCGGATACGAGTTCAATCGCGCACTTTGTTCTCGCCGTTCCGATCTCTCTGCCCGGTTCCTCCACGCGTGCTCTCGCTCACTCTCTCACACTCTCTATCTTTCTCTCTTTCTCTCGTCGATTTGTTGGTTCTCCGGAGTTCGGTTACTTCGGTCGTCCAGTCGCTTTTTCTATTTCGTTGTTCCCCTCCGCCGAGTCGAGTGGATCCTCCTTGGACGATCGAGTTTTCTGCTTCTCCTTCACCTAACTCTCTCGTTAAATTCGATTTTCTCGTCGATATTTTCNTTTTTTTTTTGTTTTTTTTTTTTTTTTTTTTTGGTTTGACTTTGATGATGATGCACTTAAGGGGCGAGGGTCTCGCTGGGTAGAGTAATTAGGGTAGATGAAATATGGTTAGATAGATAAAAGAAATTCTGATTTGGCCGAGTTAAGATTAAATTATGACAATTGTGACATGTTAGCCTAATATAAAAACGGAGCAGGGGATAAAAATAGAAATATAAAAGTGAATAAACGTAAGATAAGTAATAAATAATATGAATAAACAATAATATAAAAATTAGACGATTAATCGACTATGGCGATAAAGATTTAAAGATTTGTAAGAAGTACAATTTCGTTCTCACTACTAGTAAGTTGTTTGTTGTAGTTAAAAATATTAAAAATTAATTAAAAAAATTATTTCATACATTTCCCCAAACCTAACCTAATCCAAGTTTCCTTCTTGATTCTTCTTTTTTTGATTCTCATTTTCCTGCGATTTTCCCTTTCCATTTTATTTCTTTTATTTTCCTTTTCAATCTCTTTTTCTGCTTCTTTGTTCTTTCTTATTTTTTATCTTGTCCTCCTTTTTCTCTCCATTTTTATTTCTAATTTCTTTCTTAGGTTTCGTTGCTATTTGCATTGCTTCCCCTTTGCTCCCTACGCGTCCGGTTTACGACACCGTGCTCGTAAAGAGAAGAACGAGCGAGAAAAGGAGCAGTGAGAGAAGAAGAGAATCCAGAGAATGAATCGTGGGAAGAGAAAAACCAAAAGGAAGGATCGGGACAAAAGGATTTCCATCTTCTTTTTGATTCAGCTTTTTTCTAGTCGCTTTCCTACTTTCCCCTTCTATTTTCTCATTTCTTTGTGTTATCTATTTGCCCCGATTATTCCCTCCCTCTCTTTTCTTTCTTCCCTTTAACTTCTCCTTTCGACACTTCTATTACTCAGGTGCAAATTACTCAGGTTACAAACATTCCTCCTGCTTTCATTCTTATCTTCTACTTCATATTTCCCTTTTCCTTCCTATTCTCTTCTCTGTTCCTTCTTTCTTTCCTCCTTCTCTTCGCGCCTTAATTTCCTTACAAACGGAACGCGCGCGAACGAAAGAAGGAGGAGACGAGGAGAAGCTGAGAGGAGAAACTCGCGCGATAGTGAACACCTGGTCCCCCCCTCCCCCCCTACCGTTGGCCGTAGGTGGATTTGGCGATGAACCGAAACGGCGAGCGCATCAACGAGGCGGATAGAGAGACGAACAGGGCGCACGCCGGTAGAAAGGATCGCCAGGGGGTGTGGAAAGGAGCACTTTGCGTGCGTCGTTTAAGAGAAGCTTAATGCCGCCGTAAAACGCGCTAACGACCGCGCTCTCCGGCCGTTCTACGTCTTTCACGAGCTATCGTCGTTCTTTAGCTTCCGAAAGTGTATTCCCTCTAGCGCGAGGGACACTTTACACTGCGTCGTTGCTCGTTTTCGTCTTAAATCAACGGTATTTTACGTTTCCTTTTTTCCCTGACCTGCGTTAATCGCCACGATTTACTTTCGTCCCTGCGAATTAAATACGCGATTACAATCGGAACGGTTAGGCTGTTTAATTAAATAGAGTTCATTTTGATCGGTCGATTAGATTGAGAAACAAATTAGTCAATTGCTCAGTTATTATTTTCAACCCTGGGGCTACCAAAGTGATCGAACTGATTACCCATTTAATTTTTGTTAGAAATTTTAGGATTTAAACGATTTTTTTTAGGATTTTAAACGATAACGTTTCTGTCACTTCTCTGATAGAGATTTTATGCTCCAGTAATGGTATAGTGTCGAACAGCGCAAGGTAAAGTGTTTAGTTTGGAACGTTTGATACTTTGATTTTATAATATCGAAAATTAAGCACAGAAGAAGCTTATTACATACACACGTTACATTTATAGAAATCTCATACGAATACGTCAATTTATTCAGTATAAGGACTCAGTAATTTCAAGTAGTGTGGAACAGTTCAAAATGTGAAACATACCAACATAATTCTACGAAAGTGAAAGAATATTTTTCCAAGTCTCTTTAGTTTTCACTCGGTACATTTTAAATTGTTTTAACAAAGTCGTTACATAAGTGTATCATGAAAGAACCATATTTGATTAAATTACAAAATTGCGAAACTAGGATTATTTTCCCNACCATGGTCCTCCGAAGGAAAGAAAGCGCGAAGTCGTGCAGTGGACAACAGACGAGACAAGGTGAATTCCGAGTCGCGACCAGAGAAATCGTCCGACTGGCACCGAGTCGCAAGAGAGAGTGAGAGGAAGAGAGAGAGAGAGAGAGAAAGTGGGGTTGGTTAGGGGCAGAAGGGTGTACGGTAACCGTAGAGAGAGAGAAGTAGGAAGGGGGCACAACGACTGGAACAGGGACGGGAGGAGCAGGAGGGTAGAAGAGAGAGGGGAGAGGGAGGGTGTGAGAGAGAGAGGTCATGGGGGAGAGAGGGGAGGCGTAGGTAGTCATTATGTGGAGGGAGGTGACGTCACTGACGGTGACGGATGGCTACACGTCAGGCAAGTATAAACCCCATGGTACCCAATAAATTATTGCAACTATAAATTACTTCTGTGCTCACGATATAATGCCACGGCTACTGCCGCGACGGCCGTGTGCGTGCCCACGTATACACACGTACGCGCGTGTGGTGCTGTCGCGTCGAAGCCGAAGGTGGGGCGTGCAAACAAAGGTGGTACGATCTCCAACTAACTAGCCACGGGTACCACCGGGCACCGTTAACCCCCGTCTGTTATTACCACTCTTTCTCCTCGCGTCTCTCCTTCTTCGAAGCAGAGGGTGGTAGGCGCTTGTGGCGAGTTCCAAGAGACTTCTCCAAGAACGCTCGGTTTTTATCAACGGTTTTACAACGAATCGTGTTAGACAGTCTGTCGCGGGACGTGGGACTTTCTGTTAAACAGTTGAGAAGATCGCGATCGGATCTGGTTCGTTGTAAGGATCGAGGGTTAAATGTACGAGGGACCCCATTTTCTGCTGGGAGCAAAAAAAGTTGTGATTCGATTTGATTATCTCAAGAAATTTGAAAGTTTATAAAATTTAGCTTCAACCATTTTAGGTTCGGAGGTATTGATATAAAAATTTTCACTCGTGGCACAATTGAATTCTGTCTACAGTTATGTTGTTTCGTTTCACCATTACCATGAAATAATTTGTAATGATTATCATATGTCATCAGCTTTTCAATCGGAGCGAGTGATAATTACCCTCTGTAACTAGAATTTCATTTTCTGACAGGAAAAATTCTTCTTTTGTAGAGTGTGTCGACAAAATCTCTGTAACATGCGGCTGAAAGATGAGCCGTTTCAATCTACAGCTTTTCCAATACACCATTACACGAATGATCGAATGAATATCGTCTTGTGACAATTATTAATTGCCAGATTTGCCATCGGAGTAAATAGTTGCAACTAACCTTCAGTAACAAAAGGCGAAAGAAAAAAAAAAACTCTCGAAACACATATGAAACACTTTCCAAAATGATCAATCAGAGAGCCTCTTCTGTTCGAAATGAACTAAATTCCTCTCGACTTAACGATCAAACCAAACACAGCCGCGAAACGCGAACGAAACGAAAGAAGGGAACGAACCCGTGGCCGATGAGAGTCACTGACACAACATAATCCCTAGCAATTCGTAATAAATATCGTTGCGACGGCCTGGTTCGGCGTTATTGGTGTATCTGTCTCTCATCTCGATGCCTTTGGGGGGCTAAGAAGCGCGGCGCGGCGGCGGCCGAAGGGGCCGAGGGGAAGATATTATGGGCGTGCGAGTGAGTTATACGCGTTGCCGCATGTGTGTCGCATAAATCTGCTCCGACCTCGGTACCGAGCCCCTCTGCCGCTGCGCTGGAACCGTTTCCGAGACTTTCCTTCGATACCGACAGCCACGACGACGACGACGACGACGACGAAGACGGCGACGAGAAACCGACTCGACGACTGACTGACTGCTTCGGTTGGCTAGATAACCGAGACTAGCTCTCTCTCTCTCTCTCTCTCTTTCTCTCTTCGGCTGACTGGCCGACCGACCGACCGGCACAGGACCCACCCGATCGATATCGGAGTACGCGTCCGTTCCTAAACAGGCCAAAAATTCCTTCCTCCGTTTCGCGTCCTCGCGAAATCGCGTTTGTCATCGAGGGACAGGGTCGAATCGAAGAGAATCAGAGGGTCTTTGAACCAGTCGATCGAGGGGGGAAATTGCGAGTTTGGCACGAGGTGACCACTTTCGAGGGATTTGGACTCTGTACGTGATGTTCAAAATTTGTTTCAGTTGACACTAGAACTACTAAAATAATCGAATCTATATATAATTTTTACTTGGATACTTTGGACAATGTATTTTTTTTTTTTTTTTTAGATATTTAATTGNTAGATAAAAGTACTTTACTATTTTTCTTTACTTCAACATCACTGATGAAAAATTTTATGTTTTAATCGCTGGTAGTTCTAGTGATGAGTTCCATGATTATCATGTGTGAATGAAGTTAGCGGAGAAGTCCAAGTCATTAGCAGATTTGATGTCATTCCTGAAGAATTAAGAATAGAAAAGTCTGCGGAAAGTATATTTTATACTGAAATACACGTATAGAATATCTAATGGAAAGTACTCGTTATTATTTCTATTCTTTCAGTAACGATCTTTCTAAAGATATAAATAGAATGCAAGGATCTTTATGCAATTGAGCTTAGACAGAAATTGATTGAGCAGCACGTTGCAACACACCTAGAAATTTACAAATCTAAAGATCATTAAGAAAGTAATGATTAATTATCAGATTACAGCGTAAGAATTTTCTCTTTTAATCAAAAACAGTGCGATTTTTAGGCTGACAAACATATACATATATACTCTGATAGTAAAAATTTGTACTTCAAGAGACTTCTTTAGCTTCCGTTTCGGAAATTAATTGTCCGTTCAATCAGTTTTTATCTCGCCATAAGCTATCGTTACACGAAAATGTTGCAATCGAAGAGACGAAAAACAAGCGAGAGAAGAGCTGCTGATTTTTTTCGGTCGCGCTCTCTTTCTCTGTGTCGATCGTCCCAGTGAATACCGTCGATACATCGTCGCTCGTAAACCGCGTTTCTACGTGCTACGTTACACAAGATTATTTATAGATCAGCACCGTCCTCCAAGCGGTATCGTCACTCGCGTTTCGCGGCTAGAATATCACCGCAAAAATCGACGTTTCCAGTACGAACACTGGTATCACCCAGAAACGATCAACACGTATGTGAGCGCGTATTATGCTGAGGAGGCTACGAAATTCTTTGGCTCTCAACTCACGGATGGAAGTGGAAAATCTTCAAATTGTACAGATCTCACCGAACAATAAAATAATTTGATTCTTCTTGATCAACAAAATCACTTGATTTTGGACTCTTCAATTTACTCCGATTCGATTGTTAACACCCATCGTGCAAAATTTGCGTTTGTGGTTTGAAATCATGAACTTGTTGGATAACGATACAGCTTATTACGTGAGAATATCTATAGGTATTGAAATATCGCATTATTAATTAGTACATCACGAGATTTTTATTACATAAGATTCATCAGATCTTGAACATCGTGCAGACAAATAAAGATTTAGTGGAGGTTTCAAGACGAAAAGTGCAAAAAGGAACAGTTTTCTCAAATCAGCTGGAAGCGAAGCAATCGTAACGACGGACACGTGAAATAGTATAATTTATTCTTTCGTCGCGACGGCGTTTCGAAAGAGAAACCGCGTCTCGAGAGGGTAGAAAGAAAGGGTAAGCAGAGTTCGAGAGAGCTGCGCGCACCTGTCCTCGCGTACATCAGCCGTCCATCATCCAGAGGACGGATCGGCCTCTGTCCGTGCAGCGGAGATTCGCTCGCACCACGCACAGACCACNGTAGAAAGAAAGGGTAAGCAGAGTTCGAGAGAGCTGCGCGCACCTGTCCTCGCGTACATCAGCCGTCCATCATCCAGAGGACGGATCGGCCTCTGTCCGTGCAGCGGAGATTCGCTCGCACCACGCACAGACCACATCGCCACTTATTTACGTTGACACAATATTTATTAGGACGGATCGGCGGCGGTCGTCGCGTACGCGGCGGCGGACTATTTCGGGAGAGACGGTGCTCGCACCGCGAAACACACCGGCCAGAGAAGAGCCGGTTCGTTCTCTCGCGGGACACATCCACTCCTCTTTCGGGATTAAGACGCAAGCTCCAGTCACGCGTCTTATTTTTTCACCCGGTGTCACGAACCATCGAAACTGGCTGGCGTCGATCGGTGAACCGGTCGTCGTACTCACACGATTGTGAGATTCCCTCGATCGGTTGATGGAATCGGATTCCAGAGACATTTATACTGTGGAATGGAAATGTTCTATCGTACGTGAGAGAGGGGTTCGCGGAAAAAGGGGGTCAAATTTTAGCGTTTCTTGAAAGAGGGGACTTTGTAGACTCGGTAGATGCATGACGTTCCTGTATTAAAGTGAACGTGAAATTTTTATTTGAATTTTCATTCGCACGATGTAGGAGCGTGTGGAAAAAATCCTGTGGACCAAACCCTTCGTGTAGAAAATGGCCTTTGCGAATTTTACGATTTGTTTACAAATGTAGTTATAACAGGGAATAAAAGAAAGTCCAAAATTGATATTTGAATTTGATTATAGTCTATGATTGTATCCCATGTGATATAGATTCTATAAATATTTAGAAACTTTTGATTCTATAAATATCTATAAATATTTATAAATTCACCAAGCCTTCTGAAGGAAGGATGATTAAACAATTTATTGAACAAGAATTATAAGATTGTTATATTCAGATAGAGGATCTTGAAATTTCCTTGTATCTGTCACGTTTCAAGATAATATATATTTTTATTATTATTGCAACTTTTTTTTCATAACCTCGATATTACCCTTCAAAATGTTGGTAACTATTGTAGTTTTGTATCTATTGAATCTGTGTTTGTAATATCAGTTCGAGAGAGGAGTGATAAAAATTCAAATAATAATTACAATATTAAAAAAGAAACTTATTGTATTTCAAAACGTAGATAAATAACAATTCTGAAGAGTAAATGTACCCAAATGAAGATTTGTTATTTCTCTTAAACAACGATGTATCATTCGTTAAACACAATGCAAAAAATAAGCGTGCATTGGACTTCTGAAGCCACGTACTCATGTGGGGGTTTTCGTTCACAATATGTATACAGATGTCTATATCCGGTTAATACATTTCTTCGTTAAAGCAAGAGTAACGCATACGTATCGAAATATTTCACGATCGACAAATAAATCTAGCTAATCCAATGAAAATGAAATCAGTCGTGGCGGTGTGGGTTGCCGGACTTCCGAGGAATTCCTCAGTGATGGCGCGGGGTTTCCTTGGTTTCTCGCGCGACCACTTCGCGCGGAGGCCGCGACACGCGGAGGCTATGTAAACGAAACGATAACCGGACGGATCGACACCAGCTGCTCCGTGTTTGTTGCCGGTTCTATAAATAGAGCGAACACTCCGTTCGTTCGGCTCCTTCGCTCGAATCTCTGCGCGCTGCCGCCATCGTCCAACCCCGCCGTTCGTTGTCCTTTCCCCCTTTTCTCTCTGGACCTGGTTACATCCTTTCTCCCGTCCTCTGACTTTTTAACTCCTTCTCTCTCTCTCTCTCTTTCTCTCTTTCTTTCTGTCTCTGCCTCGTCTCCTGTCCTGTAGCCGACTCGAGAGACGTTACTTCGCTGACAATTATTGTTGTCACGGCCTCTGCACCAGCAGTCGGTAACAGGAGTGACATTTCGAAAGGCGGCGTGACGGCGAGTGGAAGAAAGAGACGCGCAGGAGGGAGAGGACGACGACGACGACGACGACGACGACGACGACGACGACGACGAGAAGATTCGGAGGTTACGACGGAGGAACGAGGACGGGCTGAGCGGCAGAGCGAAAGGGTGCGAGGAGGGGGAGAAGAGTGACGGATATCGTGATGAAGGCGTCCTCCTGTCATCTCTCCTCTTCCACCTCGCCAGACCGTCGCCCCGCGGCTTCTCGACCCACCGCCGCCGCCGCCGCCGCCGCCTCCCGACATCCTTTCCCTCGCTTCCGCCGCCATCCGCTTAAACCGCGTGCTCGACTTCGACTTGGACCATCCGCGTGCCACGTCCAAGTCCGGATGACTTTCGCAGGTTCTTTCGAGCAATACCAACAACGCCGGTGTCTCGTTTCGATCTCGATGATTTCATAGAATATTCAAATCGAGTTTGGGTTAGGTTTCCTGCAAGTGCGATGAAGCTTCTTTAATTTAAGCCACGGGATACGTATTCTTTCAATGAACAGTTGGAGTGCATCGTGAACGTGAAAAGTTGAATTTACGTCACGAGAGGAGAGAGAGAGAGTTCAAGTTTTCGTGTTTCAGATTTGTCATCTCTCTAATAAATCGAAGTTGTTTTCTTTTTTTTTTGTTAACTGGTTGGTACTAATTCATTAAATCAAAAATGTGAAACAGACGTTTGTAGCCACTAGTCGAATAGTCGCATCTATTGTTTTAATTGAGATTTAACGTGGATGATTTGGAGAACGTGGAAGATTCGAATCTGACAACAGTCAACGAAACTTGAAACACTCGGTAAGTCCTGAATCTTCAGAGTTTCGAAAATCTTAATTTTGAATTAATCATCTCAATCTTCTCATCTTGAATGTGTTGAATATCTTGTAATTACATCCTGATGTAGTTAATTAAATACAATTGTATATTATTTATACAATTAACTGCAATTTAATTTCTACTAAGCAGCCTCGTGTTTATGAGAGTGCGATTTGAAATATTGTAGAAAGCACTTTTTGGATATTTCATATATATCTTGGATATTTTTATTGTAGAAAGCACAAAGGATATATTTTTATATCCCGTTCCGTGCAATTTTGTACTTTAAAATGTAAATGCACGAAAAGAAAAAAAAAAAAAAATGTTCGATATTAATTGGTTCGAACACCGACATCAAGTATCAGAATAAAACCATCCCCTTTTGAAACCATCGAAACCTCATCTTTCTTTTCTCTCTCTCTCTCTCTTTCTCTTTCTCTCTCCTCGCTCCCTGTCTCGTCAATCGATATCTCGCGTGTCGGCTGACCGGTGAAAGCATATCGTTCGTTTCCGGTGGAAAACGGTCGCGGGCCGGTCACACGCGAAACGACACGCGCGGGGACCGAAGCGACCGAGCGGAGCGCGACGAAACCAACAGCGAAACGGGTTTGCGGATTTCAGCTTTTTCAAGCGGGAGCGAGCGAGCAAGCGAGCAAGCAAGCAAGCAACCAACCAACCAACCAACCAACCAACCAACCAACGGCAGCAGCCACGGCAGCCGTGCATCGATCATCACTGTCGCCTGTTGCGCGATCGACCGGACGAACGAACGAGCCGAACGAGGAGAACCCGAAGGAGAACGAGAGCGAGAACAAACGAAAAGAACGTCGGTCTCGTCGTCCGTCATCCATCATCCTGGAGTCCGGCCCCTACCTGCATCAACCGGCGCACCTACGGCGCGATCGTGCGTGCGCCCGATCATTAATACCGTTCGGTCAAGTACGCGCGACGCAATTTTGCCCCGATCGCTTTCTACTGCTTGTTGTTACCATCTTGCAGATATTCACCGTCGTGAAATCGCGCCGCGGGCGGCGTCGTTAGCAAGCGTATTAAGTTGATACGATCCACCGACGGTCGAAATTCCCGATGGATGCTTCGATGTCGAAGAAACGAGGGGCAGGCAGTGCCGTCTGTCGTGATGTTCGACGAAGATCCTCGATCGCTCGGTGTTGAGTGAATCCTCGATGATGTAAAATCCTTTTCGCAGGTGTCGAGCGAAAATTTGCTAAATTGGAATAATTTAATCCAGGAAGTTTGAAGACATCGGTTCTTTGAGAAAAGGTAGTTTAATTTCTGGATAGATTGTACGATTGGTTGTAGGTTGTTGTATGCTTTTTAATAGTCTGTTCAATGATAATTGCAGCACGATTAATATCGTTCTTGATTTTCGATCATTTTCGCGAATTGCTGTTATTCGGCAATTTCGAATTTCAATCTCATTTCAGCGTCGAAGTCAGGCTTAAAATTGAATCCTATAATGCGGAATAAAAATTAGAGGCAAAATTATAGAATCCATACACTGTATTTAACTAACTTTTTGTCGTTTCGAGAAAATTGATGGATTCTCATCGCAGTTTGGTCAACTACGGTGTTGGCGAATCGAAAAAAATTGAAAAAAAAAGAAATAGTTTTAATGCTTAATATATCGTTTTCGTTGAAGGGGGAAAGAATGATGTGGGTTTTGCAAAAGTTTATTTCGAATTTAGACGCTTTAAAATTTTAGATCCTTTCACGTAAAGTGGAGCGTGAAATTCGATTCAAATTTAAAGTTAGAACGAACGAATTTAGATACATTGATCCTTGATTTTATAAAATTTCAATCCGCGAAATTCTAAATTTTAAAATTTCATAGACCAATGAAAATTCTGAAAGTTCTCAAATTCTAAAAAAATTTTCATTCATGTTCAAATTTAGATAACGGGTTTCGCGAAGTTATCGACCGAAGTTCTCAGTCTTCAAAATTTTTCTTTATTTCGGAGATTGCAATCAATATTGCAGATGATTCCTGCGAGTTTAAACTCTTACTTTTTAAATTAATTACTCGATTACAAAAATTGAATTTAATATTAGAACTGTCGACATGTAAAGTATGTGAAAAAAGAATAAAAAATGAAAGTCTTTAATTATCGACTCAATAATCGAAAAAGATTGATCAATTCATCATAAATGTAACAATTTCTTTATCTTTCATTTCCTTTCAGGTATTGTTTATTTGTATTTATATTTACAACTTATGTGAAACAAAACAGCAAATCACTGGTGCAATCGTCATAGAATTAAAGTGGAATTTCCAGAGGAGTGCCAGACGAACGAAAAATTGAAAAATCGCCGAGAGAAACGTTTCTTCAAAATGTTTTGTAACAAATAGACGACAGATGCTTATGCAAATTTATATTTTTGGCGAACGCAATTGAAGAAAGAATCGTTTTATCCTATGAATATTATTTACAAGACTTGCTGCGCGTATTTTGTATATTTTTGCATATTATATGCAATCTGCATATTTAAACCATTAAAATTTTCAAAATGTAGATAAATAAATGTAGATATATTCATGTAATTTTTAAATCACATGATGTACAAGATTGATTTTACGAATAACTTTTAACTGCGTTAGGTCTGAGATTACCATTTTGCAAAAAAAATAACCTTTTTCTGTTTTTGGTAAAATATCGATCGTATTTTGCTTCAAACTTTATATTGACGTTATTATTAAATAATAGATGCTTGTTATAATATTTATTATTATTAAAGCATTAGTCATATATAGAGAGGAGCATAACTTAAAGTGAAGTTACACGACAATCTATTCAAAGTATGAAGCTTCTGTTTTGACTGTTCTGATTCTTATTTCTTCCCCTAAAGATATTTTTACATCATGTANAACATTAGTCATATATAGAGAGGAGCATAACTTAAAGTGAAGTTACACGACAATCTATTCAAAGTATGAAGCTTCTGTTTTGACTGTTCTGATTCTTATTTCTTCCCCTAAAGATATTTTTACATCATGTAGCGAGCGAGATTTAACATCTTTAATATTAAAAAAAATTTTTCTACTCGATTTCGAAAATCGAAATTCTTCGTCAATGATAGTGTAAAATATTCAAATCTAAAGAAATTGTTCAGAAATAAGAAACTACCTTATTTCACCACCATTGAATGTTGGTGTTCTTAAACAAGTATCTGGATTAAATATTTTAAAAATATTTTTAAATATTTTTAAATATTATAAAAATACATTGTTATATATTATATATATTACATAATATTTTTATATATTTCTATATATCTTAGGAGATAATTACATATTTTTCATTTGTATTTCATTTAACCGGTGACCACTAAAATAACTCCAATTCTTCAATTCTTCGCAAAAGAAAATCACCACTTGCCAATCAAGTGTCTCGAGTGTCTGGAAATCTCACAAACTTTCAGATTCAAGTTATTCGTGCTAGCCAATGGCCACTAAGAAATCTCCAATTCTTCGATGAAATAAAATCACCACTTGCCAATCAGTTTCGAATCCGTGGCCCATTAACGAAGAGAGAAGGTGTCGTAAGTAGAAAACGTCAGCCTCGTGCCGGCAATGGATCGGATCGGGCTCGTCACGACGCTAATAAGAAAGAAGTGTGCCACCTTCCCGAAAACGCACCTTTCCGCGTGCCGGTCGGATCGATCGTTCAACCCGAGCAAACGTCTTAATCGGTAGCTTCGTCCTCGGCCGTTCGCATTTTTTATGCACCGTTGGAATCGCGAGCAGAGCGAGGAACGAAGATGAAGGGGGTGGGAACTCTGCCGGCGTGCTGTGGAACTCGAGCAAAAGAGGAGAGGACCAACGGAGGGAACGTGTGGCATGGCCGCACGATGGAAGGAAGCGATTCGACAGCCTGATGGAGTGAGTGTTGACTTAGGATAACAGTCGGCTCATCGGTCAATCAGTCAGGTAGACTACGGTAGGTCGGTGCTCCGTCTTCGGTTCGGCCCTGTCGTCTTCGTTCGGACGCTTAAGTGACTCACGAATCCGACCACCCGACGTGTTCCGTCGTGGAAGACAAAGCGATCGGGGCGAAAAGGAAGAAGGAGGAAGAAGAAGAAGAAGAAGAGGTGCGCGCGTACACACATATACATACACATACACACATCGTGTGGCGAACAGGGGGAGAAAGAGAACGGGCCGGAGTCGTAAACATTCGCGTCAACGCCGAACGCGACGCGTCGTCGTCCGTTCGAAAACCGATTGAACCGGTCGTGGGTTGTTGAACAAGATGGGACGAAGTCGCGGGGCTGCGAGTCTATTCGATGAATCGAGTCGGTAGAAGTGGACGCGCGAAAACGTGATTGGCGCGCGGGTGATGCCGCAATTGCTAGTAAACTGGTGGTTAATTGTTGAATTTAATCGTACGATGACAAGGCGAATGAAAAATTGTAAGATAATTTCAACTGATGTAAATCTTGGTCTCGTTTAAAGCACGAAACTTTTACTTCGATGATCGAGTGAGTTCTTTTTTTTTTTGAGATAATTTTACATCATGTAGCGGGTAGGAAAGTAAAGATACTCCTTTCTCGAAAATTGTAAAGATTCAAAGGTGGAAAATCTTTTCTGCGACTGGATCCACAATGATCTTGGAGATCGGAGTCTCCCCTTTGCAACAATCCTTTAAATTTTGTTGCAGGATTTTATCGAACTTTGAACATTAGGATTCAAACGTCAGAAATTCAAAAAATTCCAACATTTCGTCTAATGGTGAAAGAAAATCGTACGAGGTGAATTTTAAAGGGTCGTTGTAAAGAGACAGTTTCAATCTTCAAAACCATGGTAGATTTAGTCGTGAAAAGAATTTTTTAACCTTGTCACACGCATGTTTAAATTTTTAGAATTATCCTCACTTTCTCGTCGTCATTTTGCATGATGTAAACTGTGTTGAAAAAGAACAAACTCATGACTGGCAAAGTAGAAACTTCGCGCTTTAAAATAAGACCAAGTAGATCGTTATACAATCTTTTTTTACGAAGTTCCATGAGCTCAAGTTATCGATAATTTTTCATTGTAATTGCTATAGTTATACTCTTCACTGTATGTATTTACATATTCAAAAAATATCTTCTTCTATATTAATCTATTAATTGTTTTCATAGTGTGTCCAAACAGGATTGCATCTCATTCAGTCAGTCGTCAATTGAACATTTGCTGAATAAAAATAAAAGATCAACTTAATGAAACTTGATAATTACATTGTTGATAATTATATGATAATGTCTTATTTAATGTCTCGTGTATATTAATATATTGTGTTTAAACATAGATTCGCTGAAATGAAGTCAAGTAGACTGGGCATTGAATTTGTTTGGACAAAATTATCCAGTCATATTTCACACGAGATCTCAAAGGATTAGGAATTGCACAAAATAAAACATGTTGATATATACATGTTGTTAATACATGGATCGAAACACAGATATACTCATTACACGTTCAAAATTATGATCTTCAACTTGCTCCAATCTTTTTAATTGGACTGTTACAACATTTCAAACTTGTAAATCTGAAATTGGATCAGGAGTTGTACAAAATAAAATATATATATATATATATATATATATATATATATGCGTGTACATATTAAAAATTACGTAGATAAACTCATTACATTAGCGTTGATACATGATTCAAAATCATCATATGATCTTCAACTTACTCCAACCTTTTTAATTCAGGTGTTACGATATTAGAAATTTGTAAATTTCAAAGAATTAAGAATTACACGGATACACTCATGTATCGCGTGTATTAACACACGTTCAAAAACCGAATCTTCAATTTGCTCCAATTTCTTCAATCCCTATGAATATCACAGATATTCGAAATTTCTGAACTTTGCCCTAATCGCGTGCGTTCGTTTGCTCGCGTCATTGAACAAACCACGCGGTTTTCTTAAAGAACGATTCACAACGAACCGAAAGAAAACCGAGAGAGAACCGCGGAACGCGACGACTTCTCTCTCGCGTTACGAAACCCCGAACAAACCCGGGTGAGATTCGAGAGCCCAGCTCCGGTTGCTTCTTCCTTCTCGAAGCAACCGTAAGAGAAGGAGCAAACGAACGAAGAGAGAAAGAGAGAGAGAGAGAGAGAGAGAGCAAGGGAGAACAGAAAGAAGGACGGAGCAAGGAGAATGGATTCACCCGTCAGTCACTCTCTGGCAGACCGCGAGAGAATCACAATGCGAGGCCTCCCTTTACTCTTCGTCTCTCTTCGTCCTTCTGTGTCGGACCGCCCGTTCACCCGTTCAGCCCGTCCGCCCTCTCCCGCTCGTCCGTTCGTCCGTCTGTCTGCCTGTCCATCCGATCGTCTCTTCGTCTGCCTCCTGTCACTCTCCTCGCCAGCCTCCCGACGGTTCTCTCGCATCAGGAATTCATCTCCTCTCCTGTCCTGTCCTGCCTTGTCCTCCTCCGTTGCTCCTTTTGTCCCCCTTCCCATCCCCCTCGCCTCTCCTCGCCCTTCCTCCATAGTCCTCCTTCTCCTCCTCCTCCGTTGGGAGTTTCCTTGCTTCTCCGCTTTCCCGTCACCGCAACCGGTCGCCACCGTCGCCTCCTCACTTCTGCCTCTCGTTATCACGCGCCGTTTTATTTCCGGCGCGTTGTCAAGAGTGTGTTTGGTCCACCTACACGGTGGTAGAACAGACGTTTTCTTTTTTTTTTCTTTTTTTTTTTTTTTTTTTGGTTC
>NIPQ01089804.1:20510-33679 GCA_002806875.1 Lepidotrigona ventralis hoosana
CCGCTTGTTCGGTTAGTTAGATACTCAAGCATACAATGAGACTGTTGTATATCGCTCGCGAGCAGGTTCTTCGACGAACTTTGCCCCTTCGGCGAGAAGATTGCTCGCTAATTGTTAGTAACGGCAGTTGGCGAATTATTCGAGCGGATCCGGAATAAGGCTTCCTCTGTTGTTTTTGCCACTGTGTTTGCACTAACCGGCGGGGCCTAAGCAGGTTGCGTACGTACGTGATAACGGGAGCGGTACTCGCGCAAAGGAGAACTCGTTATCTCGATTTACCGTGCAAACGAGATCGCAAAAGCGGCTCGGTGTACACATTTTCACGACGCGCTGGATCCTTTAACGATCGGTCTAATTGCCAACAAATCTCGCCCGGTTTGATGCAAACGCAAATAACATAAATCCGGGCGCGATCGTGATTTACCGTGTGTGAGCACGCGGATGACGTTGTTGCAGGACTGCGTCACAGATAAGGACGTTTTGAGATTAAAACTACCAAGTAGAAACTAACTGTAAGTCAGACTTTGGGTGAAGGAAGATGAAAGAGACCAACTTTTCCATTTTCGTTCTGAATCATCAAACATCGAGTCGTGAAGTTCTTTTAATCCCTTGCCTTTCGATTCTTTTCTCAGCCTTGGCCAATCTTCAGCTCGAAGAATAAAAATTGAAAATTCAAATTCACATTCTGTAGGACTATTTGCTTTTTACCATAATTGCTACCACAACATTATAACTCCAACGGTTGATAAACTTTAAGATTACGAATAAATGAAACTAGTCTTACTTGTTCTCCAACATTGTTATAGTCGCACAGATTATACATACGATCGTGTATAATATTCATATAACACAAATTTAATATAATAATATTCACAGCTACATGTCATACAACCACAATAGTACGATAATATCTAACGTGTAAAATTGCGCTTCTAAATTCAATAATTCAATAATTAATACAATTAAAATACCAAAGTTAATTTAACTAATAAAATTGAATTCAGACACGTAAAATGAAAATGGCAAAGCAACGAGAATAATTCAACGGTGAAATAATTCTCCCTCCTTAAAATATGTTCGCAAGAAAAAAGAAAGCATTGAAAAAACGAAGTTCGAACTTCTCACAAGTGTTCTGACCAGAGTTACCGAGCTCTTCAGGTCGGTAGCCTGGTATCCAGTAGGATCCAGTGGTCGGTGAGGCGCCGCGACGTTCACTCCCGTGGCTGGATATCACGCGGCAGCATCTGTTAACCGGTGTCAGGGCACTCGGCCCGCTTGAAACTCCGTACGCCACACGCTCCTCTCTCTCTCTCTCTCTCTCTCTCTCTCTCTCTCGTCGTGTATCCTCCCCGGCCAGTGAATACGCAACNCCCTCCTTAAAATATGTTCGCAAGAAAAAAGAAAGCATTGAAAAAACGAAGTTCGAACTTCTCACAAGTGTCTCGTGATTCGCAAACGACCAGAGTTACCGAGCTCTTCAGGTCGGTAGCCTGGTATCCAGTAGGATCCAGTGGTCGGTGAGGCGCCGCGACGTTCACTCCCGTGGCTGGATATCACGCGGCAGCATCTGTTAACCGGTGTCAGGGCACTCGGCCCGCTTGAAACTCCGTACGCCACACGCTCCTCTCTCTCTCTCTCTCTCTCTCTCTCTCGTCGTGTATCCTCCCCGGCCAGTGAATACGCAACCCCGTGCTAGTTCCTTCGTTAACGACCTGCCAGTGGAAGCATCTAGCTACTCTCTGGCTCGCTATGGCGCATTCGCATTTGCATGCCGAGTGCAGCTTTGAGACATCCTGGTGCACGCGGTTCCGGGACGAGAACCGGGGCGCGTTGCCTTGGCGAGATTGAAATGACCACAAAGTTAAGAAAAAAAAAGAAAAAAAAAGAAGAAGAAAGAAAAGAGAAAGAAGAACGAAGTAGTTTACCGGAGGAGCAAAGCGCGAACGAGGGATTCGTGGGCGAAACTGAGGCGAAAAGAAGGGAAAAAGCATGGGCCGAGGGATGCTGCGGCGAGAGCGGGCGGAGCTCCAGCGTGTGGAGCGCCGGTGGTCCGCCCTGGTCCGCGATTTGTGTCGCGTCGCGTATCCCTTCTCGGTAGCCGGAGCCGATTCCAACCGATCCACGGATGCCCTCCTCGGTACCCTTTTTACCCGCGAGCGTTTGCTTCGCGTTGTCCTTCCTCGTTCGCGTCGTCGACGCCGGCCGTCTTCGCGGTCGTTGGTCCGTTGCTCCGTTCTCCTCTCCTCCGGGAGAGCACACCTCCCGGTACCCGGTACCGGCACAGGCAGCTTCTTCGTCTTCCATCGAATCCGTTCACGGTCGCGCAGGGCCACGCAGCAGGGCCCGGCTCTGGGCCCGGCTCCGGGGCCCGCAGCTGAGACAATGGACAATGGGGACATAAATCTGCGTAATTAGTTGCCGATGCCTCGGCCCGGATCGACGCGCGATCTCTTTTTCCCTCCTTCGTCCTCCGTGGCCCATCGGCGAACAAACGATCGTTTGGTTGGCCAGTCGGCAAAGTAGGACGGTGCTCGGTCGTCCTCTGCCTGTCCCCACCCCTCGCGGAAGGGAGGTGACTGCCTTCCGCCTCTTTCTTCCTTTTTGCTCCGCTCCAGAGGAGAGACCGGTGATCCCCGGGATCCCGAGGAGAGACTCTGTTCTTGCGCCATCTCGAACAGAGGACGCGTCAAGACGGGACAAGATGGCGCTCCATTTGGCCGGAAATCCGATTCAACGACCGATCGCTTGGATCGATTCGGGACGAAGCATCTAGCAAGAGGAGACGAGGCATCACCGGTGGAAAAATAATGCGAACCGACCATGTACGACCAGATGCCAATTTCCTAGCTTAGGTGCATCTGATCCAACGTTTGCATTAATAAAGTTTGATCGCGTTTAATCGGACAGATGTACCAAATACTCAAGGGTTGTTGAGAAGTCTGTAGTTGACATTGCACAGGAAGAACTTTGTTTGCTTTAAACTGACGTTGTCTGTTGTCTGCGATTTTCAATAGTAGATGGGGATCATTCCGTCAGAGCGTGTATTCTATTGTCGTCTGCCATCTTTTTAGCTTCCAACAGTAGAATTTCATATATACGTGGCCTAGACACGCTTCCAAGTGTCCAAGTTGCAACAAAGATCTACTAATCGAATCGAAACTCGAGGATTTGGAACGTTATTATACGTAGGACACAAACCTAGTTCTACATAATAAATTTAGTCAATGCTTTTTTTTTTATTACGAATATGTTGATCTCAACCAACTGCCACTTTTTCAGCTACTAATGAAACGTTGTAATGAAAGTGAGAAGCTGAAAAGTTGGTATCTAGAATATTTATAAGATTTTATTATAATTTATTTGCCATTCTCATCCTTGATATCTACACAATTTTCTCTAGCCAGTATAATGCTCAATTATTGTTAGATTTGCAATAGTTTTATCTTCAGATACATCTAGCCTCTGAACAGCAGACGCGGTTATTTGACCAACGCGTGTCCTTTGTCTTTACGTGTCTGTTGCTCAAACGAACCAGATCACGACCACCTGCCACAATCTCACCTCCGCAAAACAGTGCCTGTGTAGGTGTTGTAGCAGGCATGAAACACGTCGACAGGCCTCGTTTCGGTCCTCGAATGCTCGATTCGTTTAAGAGTCACAAATGGAAGGGCAACGGAAGTCCGTAGGTCGCAACGACAATGGCTCGCGATGACTTTTGCTCGACACACTCGATGCAACAGCGGCGTGTAACGTCGTCGCGGCGTCGTTCGCCACGTCGACGTCGCGTCGTGGCCCCGGCGAAAGACCGATAAATGAACCGATAACGGCATTGTGTTACGCCAACCGTCCTCGCGTCCTTTTCCAACCCCCTCCCGGCCCTTTCATCGTTTCCAAATTCAGCCGCGGAGACGACGAATGGTTACGGGACGCGTCGATTCCAACTTCTTCCCTTTCTTTCCCCGCATCGTATGCACGGTGGATCCTCGATTCGACGTTCAGGGGCAACTTGGAACTCCTGCAGAGGGTCTTTGATGCTCGATTTTTACGTTCATTATCACTCGCCGTAGAGTTGTCTGACGTCAAAAACGTCAAAGACGTCGACTGGGACCAAACTCTCGTTGAAGATTTCTACGTCGTTGAAGCATATGTATCGACATTTAGGTTTCGTGATACAAAATACAGTGCACAATGACAATACGAGAAATTGTCGATAATTTAAACTGATGTAACTTTGTTAAAGAAAAAAAGTATGTATAACGATCCATGTTGGCCTCGTTTTAAAGAACATGAAGCTTCTACTTTGACTTTTGCTTCTTCGCATCATCCAACAAAATGTAAAGCTGAGAATATTTCTTTTATCGAAAATTGTAAACAATCTCGTATGTGAAATCGAATGAGCAAAGCTCGTGAATCATTAGTTCCATTAGTTTTCAGCTCTTTTAATAATGTGGGATTAGCCAACTTTTTGCCACATTTTTATTGTTTCTGTTCTTGACAATAACACTGCAATTGGAAACCGATTCAATATTTTGGAGCACGTGTGGTCGCACGATCAAATGAGAAGAATGGAATTAAATTGAAAGGTGACGTAGGTTTCATGAAACGATCTAAATGTCGATACACGTGAAATTTTTAACATGCGGATACCACATGAAAGATGTTCCACACGTAAATTATCACAAATTTAACTAATTAAAATAAATAGAACAGGAGTCGATTTTGATTCATCCTGTCAGAAATTATAAAAAAAAAAAAATCTTAACAAGTTCGATAGTTCCAAACTTTGATATTGCGGAGTGAAACAATTCGATTCGTATTGTACTTCGTACAGTGAAATTTAACAAAAAAAATCGAGAGTCCACCGTACTCCGATTTGCACGGTTAACCGCATATCGTCGTACGTCTCGTTCTCGTCGAAAGTTCTACTGAAACGACCGGTACGATTTTTGAAATTACAGGGGAGGACGGAGTCGAAGGCTCAGGGCCCGGCGCAGACCTCCAGGCGGAGGAAGGCGACTGCGTGGAGGATGACGGCCTAATTAGTCCTAGCGAGAGGGGTTGCACGACGGCAGCCAAAGAGGAAGAGGATGGGGACGCGACCGACGAAGAAGACGACGAGGACGCATCGCCGCCAACTCCGCCGCCTTCCGCAACCGCGAGACTGAATCCTGCTATTTTAAGGGACACAGGACCGCCGGACAGGTAACGATTCACCCGAATCGTCTCGCGTATTGCAAAAAAAAGAAAGAAAGAAAGAAAGACTGCAAAATGCATATCGTTGCGTTTTTCAATGCGCCTTCTCTGGTTTTTGGAACTGAATTTAGTACAAAATGAATGGCAACAGAAACTTTTAGGAATAATTTTTTAAATTCGATCGAACTGAAGCGTTAACTGTTCGAAGTCCATCGAGAGCATTATTATAAAATGTCTAGTTGAATTGTTGCACGTATAATTTCCTGTTACGTAGAAACAGAACGAATTTATAAATTTAATTCTTTCCCTGTGCTTCAGTAATTAATGGACGTAAGTTTCACTCAACCTTTATCTTTCAAAAATTAATTGTCAATTTAACTTGAAAATTGGCCATGACTCGATATAACCTTGCAAAACTATTTGAGGTCCATCAAAAGTATTAAATATGATATTTAGTTGAATTGTCGCACATATAATTTTTTGTTATGTAGAAATAGAACGAATTTATAAATATAATTCTTTCCCTGTGCTTCAGTAATTAATGGACGTAAGCGTCATTCACCCTTTCATATTTAAGAAACTAATTGTCAACTCAATTTGAAATGCCTCGATATAATCTGTCGTTTGGTACAAAATTCAGTTCCAAAATTCAGTCACGATTCTCGGGAGAAACAAAACCAAAACGAGATAAAACGCGTGTATATATACTCGTTAGAGAGATAAGATCGCGAGTAGATTCGAATCCTCCAAGGTAAAATTCAAACGTCGGTCCCCTACGAAATCTCGATATGTAATCTCAGAGATTTCTCCACGAACGAAGCTCGTTTCTGTTATTTTCCGAGCACACGAGACTCTCGAAGCAACGCAACTTGCAATTAGACACCGAGCTCGATTCATAGAGTAAGATCGATTGCTTCACGTTCGGATCGACTATCGACAATCGTAGACTGTTGGGAAGAATCGTAAGGCGCGACCGTTGAAAATTGGCGCGGACGTAAATCTCGGACGGACGCGATCCCGCCCGAAAGTCATTAGCCGGTGCTTTGCTCGCAGCTTGGTCATAAACCGCCTAAATCAACGAGAGCGCCGCTGCTGTTCCTCTTTGAAGTTGCCGGCGTCGGCCGCCCCTCGTGTGTATATACACACGTTGCACGCTATTCCCGTTGTTTGAGCGCAACGAATCGTCACGGATACATGCCGCGCGCCAGCCGGAGAACGGTGTAAACGTCGCGTTGTTCGCTGCTCTGCGAAAGGAAACACGAACGATAGATAGATAGATAGGTAGAGAGAGAGAGAGAGAGAGAGAAATTGTACTGAAGGCAGAGAAAGGCAGATAGTTGTGTGCAAAAGCGAACGAGCAAGAGAGAGAGAGAGAGAGAGAGAAAGAGGGAACGAAGGAGGGATAAATAAGCCGGTGCCAGAGACCGATATCGGTGACTGCCGTGCGACGTCATACAGCTAATAGAGATAGGCACGTGTTACGCGTCGGTCTGCATCGACGATCTCACCAACGCGAACGCAACGCCGACGATGACGGCGCTCTCTTCACCACCGCTCCGGGTACCGCTTTGCCGCATCACCGCACCGGCTACGAACGGGGGCGGCGGCGGCGGCGGTGGTGGATGCGTGTGCCGGTGGCAGGCTGCGGCAGTGGCGCCTCCGTGTCCTCCGCTGCCCCGCCGCCACCCATCGAAAACTTCCCCTGCATGCGTGCCGGCGCCGTGCTGCTGCTCCCCTTTCATCTCTCAGCGGCACGCATTCGGCATTCAGTCAGAAGCAGTCAGTTACGAGCGAGCCGTCGACAAGCCTGCACACAACCACTTCTCTCTCTCTCTCTCTCACTCCCTCCCTCTCTGTCACTTTCTCTCATCAATTGCTCTCGTTCTCTCTCGATTCGAGCCAGCACGCGACTCGAACGCGAGCACCAAGAGCGCAAGAGTCACTCGGGCCTAGTAGAATTCGACACAGGGTATCGATCATTCGCTGTGTTTTATCGTCGCGCGAGTACGTGATCAACGCGCGTGTAATCAGTCTTCCTTTTCTGCTTCATGCTTTCAGAGAGCCAATGAGCCCGCGCTGTCCCTCCAGAGATTCTCGGGAATCGTCCGGCCCGGCGACCGGAAGTCCTCCGCCGCCAGCGACGAGGAGCACCGCGAGCCCGGTCAGTCCGAGCGGGATCGTGCCGCTGCCGCTCGGCAGCCATCCGTTGCTACCGCCTCACTCGGCCGCGATGATGGCGGCGTACCTGCAACAGACCCACCAGAGACTGCTGCTCGGCCACTCGCCGCTGTCACGCGGCTCCGTGTCCCCTCTGGTATCATCCTCGTGCTCGCCGCCGGCCGCCACTCCCGGCCTGCTGGTCTCGCCGAGCAGCGTTGGCGAGGTCTCGCCGTCGGCCACACCGTTGCCCGCGGTGCTCGACTTCAGCACGAGGAAAGCGTCGTCGACGGAGGATGACGAAGACGAGCAGATACTGAACCTGAGTAAGCCGCCGACTCCGTCCTCCGCCGCGGAAGCGAACAACGGCCCGTTGGATCTGTCGGTGCCGAGCAGGAAGCGACCGGGCCCGGAGGACTCTCCACCGCTACCAGTCCGCAAATCGTCCAGGTTATCGGCCAGCAGTGCGGCGGCAGCGGCGGCGGCGGCTGCCGCCGCAGCCGCTGCGGCCCACCAGGAGGCCGCGCAAGTCGTGACCGCGGCAGGTTTTGGTCGGCCGCCGGTCGTCTCGCCGTGGACGTCGCCCGTGGTCGCCTCTCACTTTCCGTACTTCGCGGCCGCGGTCGCCGCGGCGGCAACTAGTCAGCAGCAACTCTCGCCGAAGAGCACCGCCGGCGTGGTGGAGCATCATCAGCAACTGTGGAACGGCAAGATGAAGCCACCGTCCGTGGCGCTGGACAAGTCGTATCAGCCGAGCGAGGCGACCAAGGCGCTGGAGAAGATGAGCGAGCTGAGCAAACTGGGCGGCGAGGATCTGTTCAGATCGAGTTCGAGCGGAGCCGCGAGCGCAGGGGCGGGTGGAGCGGCGGCAGCCGCGGCCGCGGCCGCAGCAGCGGCGGTCGCAGGGAACGCGACCGCTGGGACCACGTCCGGCAGCCGACACAGTGCCTGGCAGTCCCACTGGCTGAACAAGGGCGCCGACCAAGCGAAGGACGTGCTCAAGTGCGTGTGGTGCAAGCAAAGCTTCCCCACGCTGGCCGCGATGACGACGCACATGAAGGAAGCGAAACACTGCGGCGTGAACATGCCGGTGCCAGCGGCCGCCGCCGCGCTCCATCCGCAGCCGCCGAGCGTGGCCGGTATCGCGGCGCCGCAACAACAGCCGCATCAGCCACACCAGCCACAAAATGCCGGATCCGGGAACAACGGTGGACCCGGCGGGGGTGGCGGCGGTGGTTCGGCTGCCGCTGGTACACCGAGCAGCAAACAGAGCCCATCCGAGTTGAATCTGTTGATCAAGGAGACGATGCCACTGCCGAGGAAGTTGGTCAGAGGTCAGGACGTTTGGTTGGGGAAGGGCGCCGAGCAGACTAGACAGATACTCAAGTGCATGTGGTGCGGCCAGAGTTTCCGCTCGCTCGCCGAGATGACGTCGCACATGCAGCAGACGCAACACTACACCAACATCATCTCCCAGGAGCAGATCATCTCGTGGAAGTCGTCGGACGAGAACAAGGGTGGCAGCGGCGGAAGCGGGGGAAGTGGTGGGGGCGGCGGTGGAGGAGGCAGCGGATCGGTGGCCGGCGCCACCGGAGGTGGTGGCGGCGCGGTAGCGGCCGGTGGCGCGTCCGGACCGCACGCTGGGAACGCCACCGGTCCCGGTTCCGGCGCCACCAGCAGCCACGTGAGCGCGGTGCTCACGTGCAAGGTCTGCGACCAGGCGTTCAGCTCGCTGAAGGAACTAAGCAACCACATGGTGAAGAACTCTCACTATAAGGAGCATATAATGCGCTCGATCACCGAGAGCGGCGGACGACGACGCCAGACCCGGGAGAAACGCAAAAAGTCGCTGCCGGTGAGGAAGCTGTTGGAGCTGGAGCGCGCGCAGAATGAGTTCAAGAACGGGGACGCGGCGACCGGGCTGAGCCATCACAGCCTCGGTAAGCACGCCGGTCGGATCACGTGCGAAAAGTGCGGTGAGAAGATCGAGACGACGATCTTCGTGGATCACATACGCCAGTGCATCGGCGCGGGCACCGTAGGAGCGAATCAGCGAAACTTTCTGAAGAACGCGTTGATGTCGAACCACCTGCCGGCCACGTTGCCACCGACCGAGACCGGTCGCAAGAGCGTCACCGAGGACGGTTCCTCGGTGTCCTCGAGACACCATCGGTCACCATCGTCGGCCAGCGACGCGACCACTCCGGGAAAGGACACGCCGACTCCGACTGCCGGCGAGACCACCGGCAGCTCGTCGCCGTCCGTGTTGAACGCCATCGAGAAATTGATCGAGAAGAGTTTCGACTCTCGCGTCAGGCACGGCACGCCGGGCCTGCATCACGCTCAACCGGGCGCTCCGATGGGCACCAGCATCCTGAAACGGCTGGGCATCGACGAGAGCGTGGATTACACGAAACCGTTGGTCGATCCACAGACGATGAACCTTCTACGCTCGTACCAGCAGCAACACCAGCATCAGCAGCAGCAACACTACGCGACGAGCACGGCCGCACGGCGGGAACGCAGCGGTAGCGAGTCGAGCTCGGTTTCGGAACGAGGAAGCGCCGGTAGAACCGACGCGATGACGCCGGAGAGACGCGTGGACCTGCACTCGGTGGACACCAGGCATTCCCATCATCACCGAGTCACGCCGGACAAACAGCTGGTCTCGCAAAACTTGTCCACCGGTCGCCACCATCCGACCACCGAGGAGTCCGGCGACGAAGATTCAACGACGACCGCGTCCGCCTCCGCCGCCGCGGCGACGGCAACGGCGAACGTGGTCGTGAAGAAGGAACCTCGAGACGAGGAATCGGAGGAACGCGTGACGAACGAGGAGGAACAGCAACAACAACAACAACAACAACAACAACAGCCCCAATCGCAATCTCAGTCGCAAGCAAACCGCTCCGAGGTGTTCGTAAAGAAGGAGATCGTGGAGGATTGCCGGGACGATGACGATCAAGGCTCGTTCAATCACCGACGAAGCAGCCTACACGAGGGATCGGAGGAAGGCCGGGAGGTGCTGTCGCCTCGTATGAACCCACCGACGCCGAGATCGAGCGGCCAGCCGGAGCAAATCGCGCGCAGCCCCTGTAGGAACAGCACCAGCAGCCCGACGAGCAGCGACCGGTCGGTAACGCCGCGTGGAACACCCGACACCAAGGGCTCGAGCAGTCTCGGCGCGCTCTCTTCCATGTTCGACAGCCTGTCCGGTGGCGGAGGAAGCGGAGGCGGCGGTGGTGGTAGTGGCGGTGGCGGCGGCGCCGGCGGCGGAGGAGGCTCGAGCAACGCGGTCGACTCTCAGGGACGGAAAACCAGCAGCCACCCGCTGGCCGCGCTGCAGAAGCTCTGCGACAAGACGGAGACGCGAGGACCGAGCGGCAGCGCGGCCCGTTCCGGTGGCGGCGGTCCTGGGTCCGCGTCCGGTCTCGGCGCAGCGGCCGGGAGCGGCGTGGGCGCGACCGGGCCCGGCTCCGGGACGGCTCCGGGAGCGATCCTGGCGTTCAGCTGGGCGTGCAACGACGCCGTCGTCACCGCCGACTCGATCATGAAGTGCGCCTTCTGCGACACACCGTTCATCTCGAAGGGCGCCTACAGGCATCACTTGTCCAAGATGCATTTCGTCAAGGATGGCGTGATCCCGGACCCGTTGACGATCGGCCGGTCAGCGGCGGCCGCTGCAGCCGCGGCTGCTGCCGCCGCGGCGGCCGCGGCCGCGGTCTCGCAAACGTCGGCCACCGGGCCGCCACCGGCCGGTCACAGTTCTTCCTCGCCGCCTACATCGCAGCGCAACAAGTCGCCGCCGCTTCCGCAGGCGAACGGCAGCCCGTCGCAGTCAGCGGCCTCGCCCCTCGAGGAGAGCCCGCACTCGAAATTTCTCAAGTATACGGAGCTGGCCAAACAGTTGTCCAGCAAGTACGTATAGTCCGAGCCCCGTAAGTAGCGGTGCCACTTGTACATAAGTGTATCTATACTGTAACGACTGTAACTAAGCGACGCGACCGGGACACCTATTTCACACCTCCTTCGAGACACCTCCTCCGCCTCCAACGGCCCATCCATCCCTTTCGTTCGTCCGACGCGATTCCGTTTGTTCCGTTGTTCCCACCATCTTTTCGCTCCTTTCGTCGTTTCGTCGAAATTCTCCCTTCTCCACGTTCTCCCTTCGAAGCCGTCGAGGGCCTCCCTCCCGACGAATCGGGGGCTGTTTCAATCCTCTCAAACTCGAACTCGAAAAACATGTCGTCTTCGACATCGGGATGGGATCGAGTCGCGCGACGAACAAACTGGGATACAGAGGGGGTTGACTGTCGAACGTGCGTTGATTAAATTGTGATGCCACCATATCTCGCGGCACTGCTGAGTCAAAGGGGCTCGGCGAGCGGCAAAGTTTGTGATTTTATAAATACTTAAGGACATTTACGACCGGCGTCGAGAGAGAAACAGAGAGAAAGAGACAGAGAGACAGAGAGAGAGAGAGAGATGACTCGAGAGAGAACGCGCGAATGGGAATCCATGTATGCTTGAACCTCAGCGGTGTGTGTGTGCGTGTGTGCGAGTGCGTACGAAAGCGTGAACGAACGTGTGAATCTGCACAAACACAGAGAGAGAGAGAGAGAGAGAGAGACAGACAGACAGAGAGAGAAGCATGGCAGCAAGAATGAGACTAAAATTTTTCCAAGGTGTAGGACGGGGAGGCTTAACCTATCACACACACAGCTGTCGTAAGGTCAGATCAGCATGTATACCTCTAGAACGTAAGAGCGTAGTTGATTAGCGCATAGGCTAGGCTAGGGTCCGCCCTTGTATAGGAATCTCTTTGTTGATACTTAGAGCTGCGAAGCCGGTGAGATCGCGTTTTTTCCGGGGGGGAAATCGAACCTCGTCCGAAAGCAAAAAACTGAAAAAAGAAAATGAAAAAAAAAGAAAAAAAAAGAAAGAAAGAAAGAAAGAAGAAAGGGAAAAGCCAGAGTCAACGAGAGTTCGCGATACGAGCCGGGGGTGGGGGAACGGGTACGATGACGAGAACGAAGAATGAGAGAGAGAGAGTGTGAGAGAGAATGAGAGAGAGAGAGGAGAGCAACGAGCAACGAGCAACTACAACACGGTGCAATAGCAGCGAGGGCCGCGGTGTGTTGGGCACCGCTCACGGGTGAAGACACGAGACGTGGCCTCCTCCTCCAAAACGTTATCGTTTTCCTTCGCTCGTAGCGGGCACGAGTTAGACCATTGTAAATTTTCTTTGTGCAAATAATATTTATTGCGCCGTGCGAGTCGACGCGACGTTTTAAATGTAAAATACTGTCATTACTATCGCTCGGGATTATCGCGGATACCGTGTATATTGATTACGATTACGATTATTCTCTAAATACGATTAACGATTGAGCAAACGAGCAGTGGGAAACACACACAGGAAGAGATAGAGAGAAACAGTGAGAGGGGAGGGGGAGAAAAGAGATGGAAAAGGTAAGAGAAAGAACACAAGCCGAGACACTACTACATCTCGTCCACTGGCTGACGAGCAGTGGGAAACACACACAGGAAGAGATAGAGAGAAACAGTGAGAGGGGAGGGGGAGAAAAGAGATGGAAAAGGTAAGAGAAAGAACACAAGCCGAGACACTACTACATCTCGTCCACTGGCTGAAAACGCGAATTTCCTCGACGAAATTCGTCTTCTGTCCGCGTGCGTGCGCGCGTAGTTTCTTGCATGAGAAAGGGCAAACGGGCAGCGAAAAGTTAAGAAGCGAAGGCAATGAGAGAAAAAGAGAGAGAGAGAGAGACAGAGAGCGATTGATAATCCGGACGAGCGCG
>NIPQ01089805.1:6554-29977 GCA_002806875.1 Lepidotrigona ventralis hoosana
TTTCACGGGATCGGTCGACTAAATAAATTTAGTGGATCGGAAGAAAAATTATTCATTTCAATAAACGCGCAAGCTTATTTTACACGTACACATTTACGGATAAGTCTTTTATCATTAGCAGAGTGTATACAAATGTATCTAATGTAATTTTCCAAATTTCAAATCGTCCTCCATCGAAGAATAATCGATGTTTGAATGTTTAATTAACGTATTAAATAAAAGAAAAACGTGTGTTTAAAATTAAAACAATTACCATCTAAAACATACGAAAATGTATCGAGGAGCGTAAAGTACAAGTATAAAATAACGTAGAAAGGAAAATCGGGAACGAGTAAAAAGATTGAATGGAAACAGTCTCGAGAGTTAGCGAGAGAAATCAAAGACTGGCAGATAAACACAAGATGAAGAAATCTCGCGACCGTGTATCCACAAAACGTATCATTAGGAGACGTATCTTTTTTGCAGCGGGTCGATTAATAATTTGAAGCGTCGTTGTTTTTGCAAAAAAAACGGCACGGAAGCTCGGATGGTGTATTGGTCGAAAGCGCAGTGGTTGCACGCTCGGAGGACAATGAGCCGGTCGAGTGGCACGGTCCATTCATTTCGAGATCTTTATCGTCGCTAATCGGTCCCTTGATAGACGAGCACTCCCCTATCCTGACGGACTTGCGAGATGATGGATGTGCCGGCTTCGGAAGCACGTCGAGGGTCAGCACATCGTCCGTAACAGAACGATGAGCGCGTAACGCGAGGATATCGATTCGATGCGGCTCGCCTAGAAGGAGGTGAATGCGTCGTTTTGAATGTTTCATGGCCGGTTTCTCCGAGGTGTGCAAAACCTCGAAGCTTTCCTCCCGTCGACTGGCCTCTGTCGAATCACAGTTGACCCTCTCGGCTCATCTCGCCTATAGACGATCGCTTTAAATATTTCGTTTCGTTTAACGCGTCGAGCCGTCGGCACATCATCGTTCGGAACTTGTCGATCGCCTAGACAAAGCTTCGATTCTTTTTCTCTCTCTCTCTCGTTCGTTGCCGGATTGCTTCGGCCAGCCCGTCCGCTCGAGCCCGTCCGCTCGAGAAGCTCATCAACTAATGGAAATGCGATCGAGCGATGAAAACGATATCAATCAAAATATTTGTCTCCGGAAGAGAAAGCAGGAAACCGGGCTCGAAAGAAAGAGAGAAAAAAGAGGAAGAAGAATTGTAGGCGAGAAAGGAGGACGAAGGAAGAGAGAATGGGCGAAGAAAAATAGAAGGGTGGGAAATGGTGATAGCAACGACCCGCTGCTCGAACGGCGAAAAGGAGAAAAGTTATTAGTCCGACGAGCGGCACCTGTATGATGAAAAATAGTAAGTTGCGTCGACGATGTCGACGCTTTTCCTCGTCGTCGAATTATACCGAGTGGCAGAGAGGGAAACATTCTTTCCGAGGGAGAATAGCAGGCACCGGCAAGAGAAGGAGGAGGAGGAGGAGACGATCTAAGTAAGCGGAAAGGAGAGGAGACGAAGATGTAACGAGAGGGACGAAGGGTAACACGAAATCTCTGACAGAACGGCGGAATACTTGGGAAAGTGACTCGAGGTACGCGAGCGTGAGACGTTGAAAGGCAACGATGAAGAACCAAAAGCCGATAAATCAGCCAGTCTAGTCAGAATTAGTTACCGTTCCATTTTGCCACGACGTTAAGTAAGTTCTCTTCCTTCCTCTTCCTTTCCGTCGCCGCCCTCCCAGCTCGTCCGCCGCTTGCTCCCTTTCGATTTCCTTGCTCCCGGTTCCCTGGCCTTATCTACCCTCCTTCCCGGTTCGTCTGCAAGCTCACTTCGTTTCCTCCCCTTTTCTTCGCGGCATCCGGATCCGCGGCTTCGCCCCTGAGACAAAACCGCCGCGCAACCACCACGGTTCGCCAGTTTTCCAGAATTCCACGCTGCTGCCAGACACCAACGTCGGTTTCCGGCGTGGCGTCATCCACTCTCTCCTTCTCTCTCTCTCTCTCCGTTTGTTCTATCGATCATCCTCCTCCACCTCCTTCGGGGATATCGCCTAACCCCGTCCACCGATCGTCAACGATTGGAAATACGTGATTTCTCTGACGCCGTTGTCGTCGACGTCTCTCCACTACTGATAAAAGGTCACCGATTCTTACGGTGAAGGAGAGAGAGAGAGAGAAGTTTCACACACCCCTTGACACGTCATCGGTAAACGTGAAAATGTAATATTCCGCGATATATATATATATATATATACACCACGCCTACCGTCCGAATCGCTTGGGATCGAAGAAAAGCACCATTTGCCATTCATTGCCTATTTTCTTTCCATTCAACGTCCATCTCTTTCCATGTTTCCCGAATCCTTTTATCAAAAGTGACATTGCCGCGGTTATTTATCGCTTGCTATTCGTTGCTTAAAATATTTCATCGCCAGGGAAGTGAACATTGTCGCGTGAAATTTCTACAGTTTGTTTCTTTCTATCGAGAGAAAGAAGGAGAAACATTGCAAATATTCGAAAGAAATATTTTAATAAATGCTAGTAGTCTGTGAAGTGAATGAGAGCCAATGTCTGTTAATGGGAGCTTCTTTCACTAATTTCTAGAGTTTTTCCCTACTTCCTGTATGTTTTAAAATTCCGAATTTTGAGGAATGTTCAATTCGTCGAGTCGTTACGAGTAGATCAGAAATCTAAAACCTGTTTCGAAGACCTGCATGCAAATTTACATCAACTGCGCTCAGTTCCCGATAGACATTTAACAAGTTGCTTCAACGCGTAAACTTTGTTGTCAGTCACTGTCAGTACAATAATGCAAAATTATTATCGAAATACGCTGCTATGATATATCCGAGCTTCCGTCCTTTGTTCCAGATTCAAGGCAGTTCGATTTGCCGTTCACATGAGCTGCTAAACGCAAATTTCATGTGTTAAAAATTTTCTATTTTTCTATTTTCTTCTTTCTCTGTGTGCAGTTAATGATTTATTTAAGAATACTGCAATATTATTAAGCGAATTCGTGGTTAATTATTAAATTAACGCGATCGCAGATAAATGAATCGATAAATGAATTGCAAATAATATTAAATAATATATTTGGAATAATGAGGGATAATTAGCGGTGAACAATCGGTAGACTTAATAATATAATATAAACTTAATTATCTATTTAAAGTTTGATATTGGGAATAATCGCGTGAAATACAGAGATCGAAACGTTATATACTCTTACTGTAGTGTAGAATAATTAAATCGATATATGAACAATAAAATGTTGGCCTTTTTTTAGCTTTCCTGTAAGGATTTCCGTGATTTTAAAAATAAAGATAAGAAATATGGTATAGCGGTCTCATTTCGAAAATTATAAAACTTCGGCCGGAAAGTTATTTTAGGAATTGAGCAATTAATTTAAATATACTGATGCTATTAAACGTTATCCATCATCGACAAGAGTAGTATAATTATATATTTTTACATTTTTATTCTATCTGTTTCCTACATTTGCTGAACTTCTGTAAAAATTATCTAGATTCAAGAACTTCTAAATATCTGCTTTTTTTAATGATACTCTTAACTGCAACTAATATAACTTATATAGTTATTTAAAGTCTCAATTAAAGTACTTGATATTATTGAAACACTTCAAGCAATTTTTCTAAAAATATTCAAGCAAAATATTATAAATATTTCATTATATTTTAACTAAAAAACATCAATTTTAAAAGAATTTTTATTTGCCAAAATGACCAAAAACTTAGAAGTTATCTAAATTTAATGGAAAAGATAACTTTAACGATAGCAATTTTGTAAAAAATGTTTTACTATTTATTTTGTGAAAAAATATTTGTCACATAGTTTACTTAAACTATCTCCAGCAATTTTGTTATTAAAAAATTCAGTATGTGCGTAATTGTACGTGAACGTTTTATAGGTGCACAATCTCATATAAGAAAGAAAGGAGCCCCTCTTGCTTTTGATTCTTAGAACAGCGTCTAAAAAATGAAAGCGCATTGACACGTTTTCAGAACGCGTTGTTGAGGATCCAAGTGCGCTTTCAGCCTAAGTACAGAGTAACTTTCAACATTTTATCCTTTGTCGTGCAATTTCTGCCAAACGTCGAGACAGAATCAGTCTCTTTACGTTCACGATGCAACATTGTTTATTTTACATTAAAAAATTTTTTTTTTTATTTATTTACGCGAAACAGAGAAAATATCGTTATCGATTTTCTCTTTTCTTTTCTTTTCGTCTCGACTTCTCTTTTATGCGTCGAACATTTATTAAATTATGTTGATTCAGTGCATATTAGTAGTAAATATATAGTAATTTAAATTAGTTTATTATTAATAATTTAATAATAAATATATTCATTAAATTGATTTCAAACTGTTGCCAAATTAGTGATATAAATACGTTATTACGAAGTGAACTGTATAACTATTACACAGAGAACAATTGATGAGAAAATTTCGGTACGAGCAGACCGTTCATCGATACGTCAGGAAGTTGAGCGATAATCTTTCATGTGGCCACAAATTTATTTTGGTTGGTACACGAGCGGCTATCTTCTCGGTACGGCGTTGTTCTCGTTTGTCCACGCGAGCAAAAGGGAAATAGAAAGCATTTTGGAGCGCACTTAACGACGTTTATG
This sequence comes from Lepidotrigona ventralis hoosana, assembly GCA_002806875.1. NCBI lineage: Eukaryota > Metazoa > Arthropoda > Insecta > Hymenoptera > Apidae > Lepidotrigona > Lepidotrigona ventralis. The sequence continues at coordinate 11,193 of NIPQ01089805.1, forward strand.
AAATGAGTTACTATTATATGGAGAGTTCGGTGGTTAATCGGTTTAAGTCAAGAGACCGTAAAATGGGGATTCGTGAGGTACAATGAAACAGGCCCTACACCGAGCTTCATCAGCCTGCCGTATCGGAAATTATATAACACCTTAAACCGTGAGATAAAGCGCCAGACATATTGGACGAGATAAATTTGTTTCACGCTGGACTCGATTTTCACTAAGCGCTACGAAATTTGCTTATCACACAATTCGCCACTCGCCTGTTTCTATTTCTTCTTTTACTCTGAATATATACTCGACTTAATGTAGCTCTCTATTCTATTTTATTTGAATTCTCTCTTCCATTCTTTCTAATTTCTCTATCTTGTTACATTCCAGTAGAATAGTCTACAGACTTATATATATATATATATATATATATATATATATATATATATATATATATATTTTTTATATTTATATAAAAAANATATTTAAACTGTTACGATTTCGTAACGAGAAATCATGCAGCAATGAATCATTTTAAAGCGTGAAGCTTTACTACTTTCACAATCCTGGATTCATTTTTCACAAAAATGTCTTTATATCGGACGGCAAATGGGGAAGTAAAGATTCCGTTTTACCTCGAAAATTCACTATAAATTCAAACGTTTCTCAAGATAGTGAAAAATTTTTTTCATAATCAAAAATTTCTTTTCGCCAGGTTATATCTGAATATGTCCGAAAACGATGAAAATTCGAAGTATTGGAAAATTTCTTGAATTTTAACTCTAACTCTGTTTCTGTTTATATTGATAAAATTGTTGTATTTATTTGCAATTTTCGTACAAAAATTTTCGTTTTATTGAAACATGAATTTTCGACATTTTAATTGAAATTTCTTTGATTGAACGCGACGAAATAATCTTGATTTACGATAATTGAATAATAGTTGTTAAGTGGCATTGCAAATGACAAACTTGATAGAAAAGAAGTTCGCTTGTATGATACGAAAGAATATCTCGTCGATGAAAATTGACGTTGCGCCTGGACTTTGATAAATTAGAAATTAATTAGATATTACTACTTACGGAGTCTCAAGAAGCGGCGACAAAATATCGGAGAACGGTCCAATCATTAAATTTTCCTTGATACTATTACCGACAATGGACGCTTTGTAAAGTAAAATAATTGCATTTTCGTCGTGCGAAGGCACTCTGTCCAGTTATGCGTGAATGGAATATACGACAATTTTATTGGGAGAAAGAGAACGTCACTTCTTTTTTTTTTTTTGTCAGCAATTAGTGACACACTGAATAATACTATCGCAAGCTCCCTATATATTTTGATAATCCACTGGCAATTTAATTACACAGTATTTCACATGCATAGGAAAAAATTAATTCTTACGTGATTGCTCAGTAAAGTTTATTAATTGGAATATATTTTCTTTTTTATTAAAATTTATTATATCCGCGATATCATTCAATTACTTTTAGAAAATCAGTTTTTTTTTTTAAATTGGTGCTATAATTATTGTCTTTATTATTGCCTTCTCTAATGTCGAAATATTAATTTTCTAATGTCGACTATTTCTATATCGTAAAAAGTTCTTATAAGTATCAAATGTGTTGAATATTTACAATTACTTAAGTGAAACCGTATCTTTGGAATAGTAAGCCGATTATTAAACTTTGAGATGAACGACGATATCTATATATATATATCTACAAAAAATATAATGCAAGTACAAAAGACGATGATGTAGTTTTAAAATATGAACAAAGTAATTTCTGGAGTGGAATTGACGTAACTTTCTCCTTTTCTATCTTTGGACTAAATTATTAACATAACGCAACTCAATTTTGGAAACGAAACTTCTTATCAAAATCATCTCGCTTGTTGAAACTTTAAAATCGAATATCGACGCGAGTGAAACATTGTGCAATGTTTCTAAATACTTGCGTCACTGTAACGCAAACGATTATACCAAAATTTGGATAATAATTAACGTAAATGCAGAAATATTCGCGATGCTTTGTTATAGCGGAATTATTATAGAAAACACTATTACGAGTTAATGATACACCTGCTTGACACAAATTTACTCAGCTGCGTTCTCTTCGTACTCTCTAATCACTGTGTTTACGCTTCTCAATCATTATATTTCCGCAACCACATTACACATCAACTTGCATACGCTCGATCACCACATCCGTGCAAAACAAATTTAATTACTTTCGATGAACAATAATCGAACGTGCAAATAAATTAACAACCAACAGCACAACAACGGACAACGATTAACGGTAATCATTATTACAGTTAGTACACAATATACTGTAAGTAACGAGTTGTGTTAATTGATTTTGTAAATGCGTGGAGATCATAATTCTTACGCGAGTGATTACACGCCTTTAATTATAATACGTTCTTGCCTTCTTCATTCTCATCATTCTTCTTCAGTCTATTCTGCATTACAATGAAAACGATGTGTCATTTTATTATACTTGAAATAACTCTGCTACTACGTTCCCTGAAAACATTTAATTACACGGTATTAATTCATAATTAAATTATGCACAGAATGAATGGAATAATAATAAAAAACTGTTTCTTCAAAATTTTATAGAACAATACAACGATGATAAAATATGTGAAACGATCCCATAAGCTTGGATTCTATAATGTACATGAAGTGGTGGTACAACCGAGTGGGTGATTCTACGCGAAAAAATGAATCGAAAAGGAAAACCTTTGTTTTCGAGAAAATCGAGTTTAAAAATTTATCAAGTACGTACGTAATTGTGTGCTAATTTTCAACGAAACGTACTCGAAGTTTATTTTCTTGCAAATAACGCTTTAAAATATCCTCGTGCCTGATGAATTTTCAAGCTCAATTTTTCCCAAAAAACGAAGGCTTTAATGAAAAAATTTTATTCCTTCCTGTCGATTCATTTTTTTTTTACATAGAATCACCTCCTTGGTTGTACTATCATCCTACGATTCCTTCGAAATATCTCACAAATTTCCTTGATAAAAAAAAAGAAAAGAGAAACAACTAAATATCATCTCGCATTATTTAAGACTTCCTGGCCATCGTTAAAGTCCCATACTCATGGTACTAACAATTTTTCTCGTCGCATGTTTTCCTTACCACCCTCATCATCCACTCTCCTCTGCCCCCTCGCATACTACGACACCGTCAGCCGTCTCCTCGGTCCTCCATTCGTCGAATTCCTAAACATCAATGGGAGCTCGTTGACAAATATTCGTCGCGCGGGCAAGCAAAAAGCGGCGGAGATTTCCTGGTGAAAAATTCTGGCGGGGGCGAGAAAACGGTCGGGAAGAAGGCCCGGCGAAAATATACGATAGCTGAAGAGAGAAGGGGCGGGAAGAGGAGAGAGAATCTCCTTCGGCTTGGTATCTGGGCGAGGAGATGCTTTCATAACTGACGAAGCCGCAGAGCGAGAACGCGCGGCTTCGTTCCCTTCCCGTTGAAATATCCGCGCGTGAATAATGCAGAAATTCGCAAGAAAATATGAAAGCGCATTACCGAAACGGAACAGGATATTCACGCGGATATTTCGCTGCGGCGGCGGCGGCGGCGGCGATTCTGCTGAGCGGAGTGCCGGACATCGGGCCCGCGATCTACGAGGATACTAAAGCCAGTCGCTTAAATCTACGAAGTTGCGTCGGCACTTGCCCAGGTTACTCGGCAAGACGCGACCGGCAAATGGCGTTCAAATTAATTTCGCCAAAGTTCTGGCTCCCTCCCTCACTTCCTCTTCCTCGTCCCGCCTTTTCCACTTCCCCTTCTGACAAATTATTAATACCGTCGTCGGAGGTTGGCGCCTGCTGACTCGGTTGTCCTCAGTTAAATACACTGTTTAATTAGGAAATCCGCAATTGCGGCGGGGCGCGGATTGTCAACGGTTTTCAGTCTATCGCGGTTCTATAAACTGGTCGCGAACATTTTCACGCGATGCCCACCGATAAAGGGATGAATACTTTTGATCCTTCCTGGCTCCAATCCTTTCGTCTGCGTTAGAACTAAAACACGTTTCAAACTGTGTGTACCGTAAACTGATATTGGAGAAGACAGTCGATAATATATTTTTTTAATTCAGGGACTCCTCGAATATTACAAGTGAACTGGAGAACGACTTTCAGAGATTCTTGGAGATTTGACGCAGTTTGCTTTTCTGTGCGATGAAGTTCCCTCCGAATTACAATGAAATGTATACATTTTACTTCTAATTTATATATATATATTTTTTTTTTCGAATTAATTTTAATATTGAACTATTACAATAAACTATTCGTATACGTTGCATACACTGAAATTTCACATTGAATTATTATGAAACCACATTGTATATATTGAACTTATATGTTGAACTTGGTGAAGTATATACATTGTATTCATTGAACTTGTCTTTGTATAAAATGAATACACTGAATATATCAGTAGAGTAATCATACATTGTATTCAGACATTATATTAGTACAATAAGTGTATCAATACATTGTATTCACAACAATGAATATATCAATACATTTTATTCATACATTATATTCATACAATAAATATATCAACATACTGCATACATACATTTTATTCATATAGTATTCAAACTACACTATTAGTATAATAAGTATATCAATACATTGCACTCATACAATGAATATATTAATATATTTCATTCATATATTATACTCATATAATGAATATATCAACATATTGCATTCATACATTTTATTCATATATCGTATTCAGACATTATATTAGTATAATAAGTATATCAATACATTGCACTCACATGATGAGTATATCAATACATTGTAGTCAATATATCATACTCATACAATGAATATATCAATACATTTTATTCATACATTGTAGTCATACATTGCATTCATACAATGGATATATCAACACATTGTATTCATATATTGTATTCATGTACATTTTATTCATACATTGTATTTATATACTGCATTCATCAATACAATGAATATATTAATACATCGTACTCATTGAAACATTTTTACTTTCTAATAAGTGTACATTGTATTGGCTGCAGATCGGATTGTCCGTGTATGAACGACTACGACTACTAGCCGCTCTGGCGCGACGAATAAACGAGTTTAAAACAAGTCCGACGCGTCGCGTTGCGTCGACGTGCAATTACATCACGTACGAATCACTCCAAGAGTTTTCGAAAATTACGTGGCCCCGGTCCATTTGACACAACGAAATTCCGTAACTTCCTTTTCCAGAAAACGGGGGGAGAAACGTTTTGGGAGCGGTGTGCGATATGCCCGGTGTTGGATATTTGACGAGTTGGCTGCAAAACTGGCTGTAAATTGAAATTTTCCAACCTGGAAGTTTCAGAGACGCGCGCCGCGGAGACGTGCGTAACGCAAAGTGGAAATGAAGTGCGATTAAATTTCAGGGAATCCCGAATACAGAGAACCGCCATGTTGGACGGCCACGCGCATTGCGCGCACGTTTGTATGACAATTTCGACGAACGAGATTTTAATTAGCCCTCCGCGCGATCCGTGCATCGAGAATTCGGTTATGCGTCGGGAATTAATCGCGATCGTTTCATGAATGTACGGAAAATGAAATTTCCCATGATTTTGTTCCTTATCTTTTTTTTTTTTTTTACAATTACGACGAGTTCGCTCGTGTACGATGTACAAAGATTCACGGATGAGTATTCAAATTGTTCCAAGTAACATAATCGTTCTGGATCCAGATTCTACTTAATTGTACAAATTGCAATAGATCTTCGTGTTACGTGGCAGGCTAATTTAGTATTATCTAAATATACAGCGCAAGCAGCTAGTCTATATCTTCCTCATTGCATTAAAGTGCTAAATACATACTTTCGCGGTTATCCCTTGAGCCGGCTACGAAAGTTTTCGAGCGATTTTTTAAACTAATTTCACCAACTTTCGCTGTTAAAGGAATTTTATAACTTATAATAAATGACTAACTTGTAATCTTGTAACCCAAGGAAGGATATTATCGAAACTTGAAGCTAATTTCAACGTTTCTTGAGTTTCTTTAATCTTACGTATTTTCGCCGATTTTCGGAGAATCGCGTCAGGATTTAGTTAGCTCAAGCATTTGGTGTTTTTAAAAATAACAGAAATAACATAAGTCAAGAACCTGCTAAATTATTCTATATTCTTTATCGTATAATGTCTATTTTAATATTTATACTTATTTTACATCGTACCGATGATTCTAACATCATTCTGACATAATAATATAATTCAAATGTAATTCTGCTTTCTAAAAATGCACCACACTCATTTTCACATATAAATTTTCTTTTCACTTTTCAATTTTCTCCTATCATTCTATATTACATCATGTTTTTCAAACACGATAAATTTATAAATTCGTCCCAGGAACAAATTCGTGGCAATGAGCAAAGCAGACAATTGTCGATAGGATCTCCCTTCGGTTTATAATTTAATATAATCTCAAGCAAACAATACGCTTAATGACGTATAATTCCTCGGCCAATTAGAAGCTCGATAAAAGGAGAACGGAGAAGAACCGATCCCTTTCTTCTTCCCCTCGTTGTTACACCGATAACAATAGTCGCGAAAATAAAAGCGATCCGCGATTCTTCATTGCAGTATACTTGACAAACTTGCGTCTGTCCGCGATTGTTAACTTCTCGATATTAAACGCGGTTCAAATCTCTCGTCTGGATCAGCTACACCGGCGAATACATTAGGCGAAATCGGGCACATCCTTCCAACGTAGAAACGCATCGATCGTCATAAGTGAATTCGTCCTTCGAATATAACCAGAGAGACTTGGAATACTTGGGCGGCCTCCTAAGAATTTTCAGAGGGACGGCTCATGAATGCAAATTAAAACGTTTACCCCGCTCCTGCTCGCGCTTTTCCTCGCTCTCTCCACCCCTCTCGTCCCCGTTATTTGACTTGCCGTATAAGCGGTGTTCAAAAGTCGATAAGCCGCTACCGGGCCTTCCGGTCGCCCCGGAAGAACTTAAATAATGAACGGCCTGTAAATAGCGCTGCTTTCTAAACATTCTTCCGTGTGTCCCCCACTTCCTCTCCTTCTTTCCCTCGAAATTTTCGATACTTTCTCCTTCCACTCACGTTTCACTGCATCGCTCGCTCACCAAGTATTCGCCAGACTAGATGACTCGACTGAGAACTGCCCGCACGAATATTTACAGAGCCGGTTTCGCGAGGAGAAAAAAATCAAACGGAGCGAAAAAGAAAAAAGGAAGAGGAAAGAGAAGAAGGTGAAAATTAATTTCTAGGCAGGGATCTTTCCTGTCGTTAAATAGAAGCCGCATTAACGTCGAAAGTGAATTAAAATTCGCGAATCGGCGAGCCAGCGGCTGCACGATTATTCAATTAGGAGCAGGGCACTTGTCGGTGGCCCCCGGGGGGGAAGGGAGTTTCTTGTATTTTTCTGACTGAGGCTGAGCTCATTAATTTCCTTCGCCGCGGCGTATTGTGCGATTTAACGAATCGCTCGACAACGCTCGCCCGCTGTTTGTTGACCGCTGCGGGGGGACTCGGTCGCATTGCTCGTTTCTCGCTTATGTAATCTCCCATTTCCGCGGAAATTGGCCACTAACGAAGCGAAACGGCACCGTAATCGGGTAAGTCTGCTAGGCTGCCGCTTGCTAACCCAGTTATCGAAGAATTTACCGAACGGATGTAAAAATATCCAGGTTTTAGGTTTTGCCGCAGCCCCGGCAGGAAGTGGCCATGCTTTTGATAAATAAGAACGTTAGAAACCATATTACGCTGGAGTCTCTTTCTTGCATCTTTTTTTTCTTCAGTAAATTGAGAATGAAGTACTTTTTTTTTGACGAAACGTAAGATTGATATTACGCTCTCTCTTTTTTTTGTAAGTGTTTTTCATTCTGTCCAGAATTTCGTTTAGTTACTGGAGGTAAAGATTGTCAGCCAGTAGTAATTATTCACTCCAATTTTTAACACGGATAAGTACTAATAACATTAGATAATATTAAAACAATTATATTATAATAATATTAAAATGACTCGTTCGGTGTTTTTGTAATGAAATATTAATAGTAAAAGAACAAGTAGATGAAATGAGATTTTGAAAATGTGGATATATGGACCTTCAAATTACACGCTAGAGGGTCAAAATCAATCAAAATTACCCACTAAAAAAAATAAAAATTCCTCGTCAAGAATTATTTATTATATATTAAACATCTGTTCATATTATTAAATTTAATATTTCTTAATCACTTCTTACGTTATATAACATTCTCATCCCGTTTCTTTGTATCGAATATATTTCAATAAATATTTCAATCTTTGTAAACATCTCAAAACTGATGATTTTCCTTTTCAAATGCACCACAGTTCTAGCAAAACAATAATTTCAATTTAAAATTTAATAAAATAGCGAAAGAAAATCATACATCAAAATCATATATTTTTTTCATTGTAAAGTATCATTGTAGAGAGAAGGTCAATTCTCAAACCCATTACAAATTTCAATCATGAAAAAAAATGTTCAATGTTTTTATATATCGTGACAATTTGTAATATTTTCGAGAGGAAAAGGTATGTGCGTGACGTAAAACTAATAAACGATACATTTTGAAAGTAAAGACTTCAAGCTTTATTTTTACGAAATTTCAATATTTAGCCTCTGAATATTGAAGTGTCCATACATTAGCGTGAGTAACTGTGTGTCACGATGAACAATTTCCAGCAACGCTGCAACTTATCGTAGAATGTTACGATTAGATTATTTAACTCTCTATTAATATCGATAGCAGTTCAATATCTCTACTCCAATTTAACAGAGTGAAATCACGTCAAAATTATGTATTTCAATTACGCGAAACTGATGAAGAAAATTAAGATATAATATATTGGTATTATACATGATGTTCATTGATGTATCAGCTCGTAGAACCTGATTTATCCGACAATGATTGTAGATACTAGATGAAATACACATTCGAACGTGAAATTAGGTAAAATTCGTTTAACTTGTTCGTACTTTTCAGAAATTAATTAATAACGTGATTGTGTTGATTGATTGAGATATTTGAGTATTTACTCTGTTTGACTAATTGAGATGAACTTTTTCTTTCTGACTGTTTGAATACATAAAAATTTCGAGGGAAATTAATGAATTAATACATATTTAATAAACACGTGAATAAATAAATATTCATGGGCATTCTAAGAATCATAATTATCTACATTATTATTTATTTTTATTTATAAAAATTATGAATTTAGATTGCGTGGAATCGATAAGAAATTTTTGAGAACAATAAAATATAAAAAAAAAACTAAAATAAAATAAAATATAAAACTGAAATAAAATACAGTGAAAGAATATAATTCTCTTTATTTTATATTAAGCAATTCGCAAGAATTAATATCGACTCTTTAAAGCCATAATTATTATCATGACCATTCTCTACATTCGAACACGTACAAATTGGAAATTCTTGAAAAATTGTTATTTAAAGCAATAGGAGTATAGCATAGCTTTAAGAAGCAAAAAAAAAAAAAGAAAATAATTGAAATCGTTTTAAAAAGAAATGTGCCAGTATGAACAATATCTTCGATATGCTAATAATCTCGAGAACGATATCTGGATATGTAAGACTGTGATCCAAACAGTCATGCAACATTCATGAACCATCGTACATATCACTTCACCTTTTTAGTTCCCACGCAGTAAATCCCTGTCATATCGTATCTTTCAGGTTTCGAGCATTACAGAACCTTCTTACCACTATGTCTTTTAAAGTCTGATTTATTCATATCGATTTACGAACGTGCACGCCGTTAACATGCGAGTGAAGATTTTAATGAAATAATACACAGCGAGAGTACAGTAGATTTAAATACATTCGAAAGCAAAGGAGGGAAAATTACGTGTGATAAAAATATTGTACACCGATGATACGAAATATCAATACACAGTGTTGCAGAAAATTTAATGCAAATAATAGATTAAATGAATGAATCGATCGAATCAGAGAACTGTTTAAAAATTTACGACAATGCGAGAAAAGATGAATATAGAAAATATGAAAGATGTTGTTAAAAAAATATGAATTTTATTATACAGAGTGAACGACGTAACTTGATCACCTTGAATATTTTGATCACGGTGTTTTCGAAGACATGTAAAAATTTTGTTAACAAAGATTATTTAACACAGAGGAAGCGATAATATGATAGTCTTTTTTTTTGTACGTGAGATATCCAAGGTGATGAAATTACATGGTTCATCCTGTGTGAATAATTAGAGTGGTGATTAAAAAAAAAGTTTATTACAGGGATGTTATGAGTGTCGATAAATTGCTAAATGTCATGTCGCAGGTATGATGTTCATACTTATCGTATTAATGATTCTAATATAATTTTATTTTCTAAAAACCACATGTTCTCGTAGCATTTATTTTTGAAACTCTTTTTTTTATCCGCGACACAGCAACAATGTACGAAAACGAATTTTCTTTCTACATTTATACTATTCGTGCACGTAAAATTCTTAATCGTGGAATAACACGTGAGAGCATCCCGTCTGTTGAACAGAAGATCGAGTGTTGAAATTTCACGATTCTCTTTCTCGTCGAAAGAGATCTCACATGCGTATAAATTCGCGGCACGCTTTTGAATCGTCTATGTTTCACACGTCGCGTGGCAGCCAGCTAATTACGCAAACAGTCCAATGAACCAGACGGACGATGAATTAATACTCTTTGTGTCTGGTAATTGACGTGACGCCGATTAATTAAAATTTGCGAACGCGAGACAACTTACAACAAGAACTGTCGCGCAAATAAATAAATCTCGACGAGAGCAATCTTCTGTGCAAAAGAATTCGCATGAAAAATAATATTTCCCCCTATGTTGCAAGGATGAAGTAATTTAATCGCGGCATGGAAATGGAAATCCAATAGACGAAATCATCCTGACGTTGAAAATGATTCCTGGCGAGTTCTGAATTTTCCACTTGCGCCGCGATATCGAGCTTACGACCCTGCGAATAGTCGTCTGTTTATTCGCACGAAATTTACGACTCGCTCGTGAAAATATATTTCCCACAATAGGGAGATACTTGGATACACGGACACTGTTGTACAATGAGTATGTGTAGAATGAGCTCAGCGTAACAATGGCAAACCTAGGAATGTGCAAATATGCGTGTACAATGCGCGACCTATACGTTCAATATACGAGACGCAACAATAGTTGTGTGTAGAATCTCTAGCGAGGAAAAGTCAAGAGGAAAGTGAAGGAAATAAATAACGATTGGTAATTGAACGTTTATGCATATGTATGTTCTTATGGAAATAACTAGAAGACTAGGATCGAAGTGGAAAGTTTTATTTCACTTATTTCACTTACAAAAAAATGTAAGTTTAATCACTCTGTTTTTATTTGTTAATTTTCTTCGTTGTTTTTTCGTTGCTAATTTTTATTTGTATTGAAAACTAAAGTCAAATTTTTCAAAATATTTATCGGATCATTTGGACATGTATTTTTATGCAAGGTTTAAAAATATTTGTTATTGGTATTTTATTAAATTAATACTATGTCAGTAATTCTAATGTAAGATTTGAAATTTATTAGCGCCATATTGCACATTCATCAGATAAATTTTCTGCATTTCTCTATGTTCTCCGATGTTAATGTTTTATACAGTGGTTTGATGAAATGTATCATGAATGATTCACGTGGGAAGATTCTATTTTTCAAAAGCACCTTTAGTTACAGGAGACTGTTTTGTAACATAAATTCAAAATCATTCTTCCGTGATTCAGTGACAAACTGATATTCCGATGAAATCTATATTTTTAATAAAAAAAAAAAAATTTCCCCGAAATTGTATTTTTCAAGCGTCTGTCAGCAAAACATATCAAAATTGTCCCTCGTATGCGACGAAATATTTTAATTTTCAAATTTGAAATAAATCTATTTACGTCCGTGACAAAGAGTGTTCGTCTCTATCATTTAATCGGCAACAGCTTTCCCCGACAACAGTGTTTCAAAAAAGTTTCTACATTTCACTGCATTCCATGCATAACCATGTTTTATTATCTTCTTCTTGCAGCGTCACTGTGCGACGTCGTTTTCAACAGTGACTCGACAAAAACCGGCGTAGTCACGTCGCCAGGATATCCGAATCCTTATCCACAGAGGACGCACTGTACATACGATTTCCAGGGACGAGGGAAAGAACGAGTCCAAGTGGTATTCCAGGATTTGAACTTGTATCATACGTCGAACACAGCGAACGAGTAAGTTTCTGTTTCGTCACATATCTCAACTTCGATCGTTTTATCTAGGAAAATGAAAGAAAATTTCTAAAATGGGAGTGTCGTTGTTTAATAAAATTATGCTCTTCATTTAGAAAAATATCGTTTTATTTAAAAAAAAAAAATGAAAAATTCATATTAAATCTCATTCGAGGCGTCCTCACTTTGCAAAAAGCACTATGAGATATTTGTAAAAACAGTGATAGCTAAATTATTTTCTAAAATAGAAGTGTCATTATTTAATAAAATTATATAGATTATTTTATTTAGAAGAATGAAAAGCTCATATTAAATCTCGTTGTAATTTGTAAATTACTTTCTAAAATGGCAGTGTTATTATTTAATAAAATTATAAATATATTTAATCTTGTGTCAATCCAGTTTGCTTCAATGACGCTTCCATCACAAACAAGAATACAATTTTTAACATTTGAGAAATATTTTTAGTAAAATTTTTTGAAACAAAAAGTCGAGGACAGTTCTCTTTATTTTTTTCGAATTTCGTTGATTTTCAACCATCACTACGAATATTATAAGCATCAAAACCTGCAATGTCAATTGAATTTAAATACGCCATTAAATTATCGCGAGGGATCTTCTCACGAATTTATAATTATTTAATATCGAGAAACGTTTTGTAATGTTCTAAATAGAAACGTTTGACATGATTTTTAAAATTTTTTAAATATCTCTCCCGCGCAAGTCGAGTAATGCACGTTGAAAATATTTCGCGAAAGTTACCTTTCAACGTCATTTTTATAACGCTCAATCATCATACATCCATGCAGACTTATTTCACGTTGAAAATGTTCCACGAAAGTTATCTTTCAACCCTCGAAAGTCATTTTATAATCCTTAATCGTCGTACATCGTACGCTTGTAGACTTATATCTCGGTATACTTACTTCTGAGAACGTACTTAGAGCTGTCACTTGTTAGTCACACTAATATTCGCAGGTATATATACATATACATATATACATATACTCCCCCTGGCGAAAGCTTTTCAAACATCGCTCTCGTGTACCACTTCTGCGAGATTCATTTGAAAAGAGATATGTCCCGCGCACGTGTTTATACTGCAAACAAAATCATGAAAGTCATAAAAAAATTGTAAAATTAAACGAATAGGTTATACCTGTTATGCTGACCTGGATAGGATTTCGTGAAATAAAAAAGCTCGGACAGCTGACCCATTTGTCAAATAAAAAGCCGAAGTGTTGTAGAGTATGAATCAACTGACGCAGCTTTCCGTTCGGTAAAATATCATTTCTTCCTTTTTTTTTTTTTTTTTTTTTTTTTTANAACGATCGATATTTCGCGATTCGTGACTGAAACTTTTGCCGATGAATTTTATTTTGTTTCGCATCATTCATTTCCTTGTTCACCTTCTTTTATTATTTGCGAATGCTTCGAGTGTTTTAAGGACCTCGAATTTCGAATAAAACAATGAAACTTATTTATATCCAAGTTATGTCAGATTATATGTATCTTGATGAACAACGTGTCCATGCTTCACGAGTCGCTGATAACGAACATTATGATCGAACGATCGAAACGCGACAAATGAATATGAGTTTAAACGAATCAAACACCGAGAAGGTGAAATAAAACTGCGCTTTGTGACAGGATTAAAGACGCGCAAGAAATATAGAATCGCGTGAATCACCCATCGAATCAATCACGCCGTATTTTTAGCAGCGAACGTGAAAATATGAAATAAAATACGATCCATGCGACTCGCGTGCAGAGTACATATTGCAAAACCGTTACACGTTTGTAAATACGAGCATCGCTATTTTGTGCTTTTAAACGATTAGCAAAAGGGAGTCTGCAAATACACGCGGCAATACTGAAAATTCGAATTGAAGATTTTTATTAGACTATAAAGTAAAGGAAAAGAAAATAAGAAGAGGGAAGAGAAAATTGAAACTGCAATTTAAACATTTGAATCGTAACGGATGGTTCAGAAACCAATTCGTGTAAATCAATTAGTGTTTAAAATTATTTTTTAAGCAAATATTTTATTTAAAATTAATTATAGACCTATATTTATGTTTTTACTAGCTCGACGTATCCATGAATTTATAATAACATAAATACAATATATAGAATTATTTTTCTATTGTTTTAGTTCTTTTTATTATTAGGTGACCACATAAATATCTTTTCGTTGTTAAAATCGACAATTGACGGAACAGTTCAGAATCATTACAATATACGATCATGACTAAACCGTTTCATCCGAAGGAAAGTACGTTCGCATACGATTAGAAGGCGTTATACGATTAGTTGCGAGTTATTTCTAATAGAAAAAGGATTTTAAAGCATCTGTATAAAAATCCTTTGGATCCTTAGTTTNTAATGATCGATCAAAACTAATTACAGTAGTCACTTCAAGAGCATTAACTCTTTGCCAAGCGTATGAATAAATGTATTGATTAGAAATTTTATCGATTTTGTTTGTTAAGTTTTATCAATAATATCGTAACAAATTTATTTATTAATTTGACGATGAAAATTTGATATTTGTTTATTTTATTGATGTAACATTTATTGTGAATTACAGATGCGATGGGGTGGATTCGTTAGTTGCGTACGTGCACATAGACAGGAAGAAGGAGAAGATAGATTCATTTTGCGGTGAAAAGCCATATTTGTTTATTTTATTGATGTAACATTTATTGTGAATTACAGATGCGATGGGGTGGATTCGTTAGTTGCGTACGTGCACATAGACAGGAAGAAGGAGAAGATAGATTCATTTTGCGGTGAAAAGCCAGCACGGCCTATCATGAGTAACGGACCACGGCTTTCTTTGGAATTTAATGGCATCACATCGTCCCGCCAATCCCGAGGCTTCAAAGCTGTGTACTCCTTCACAGAAAGTAAGTACAACGATCATCCTTTCCTTTTTATTAAATCGTCCCGGATAAAACGGCTGAATTCTTGATGAAACGTTTTCCTCTGCCATTGTTCCTTAGTAGATAAAACAATTCTCAATCTAGATCCCACTGTTTGAATTATTACACGAGAAAATTTTGAATTATATCTATTATAATTATATCTAAATTTTGGGATTTTATTTTTTATACAATTCGTAAGTAGAAAATTTTAAAATGCAAAATTTCGTAGAATGCTAATATCTAAAGTGTAGTGCTTTTTATAATGTTTCTTTGGTTTCTACAACAATTTTCTATCGAGATTACTACTTTACCAATTGTCGTCCTCAAAAATATGAATTCGCATAAAAATCCGCATGAGAAAGGGAACTTTTACTTCACATTGTCAACGTATTGTTTAGTTACTTACTTACTCGAACTTCGAATAAACGAAATTCAAAGTGTTGAATTTNGACTTGTCGTTACTAGACAGGCCTGATTATTAAAACTGCTGGCTGTATTACTTTCCATTCAGAATGTAGCAGATGTTAAAGAGGATTGAAGTTAAGTACGCGAGGAAGAGGAACTTTTTAAACATTTAGCGCGATCAGCGGATGGTAGATGCACGTTCTTGCGTATCTTAGTGGCGAGAAGATTTTTATTGGTCAATAAAACTTGGGAGTAGAATGCGGCGAGGATAGTAACTAAATGGTTTTAAAGAGGATGTAATGTAGCGGAAGGGGGGACATCGCGAAAGGTATTTGAAATTTAAATGGTTTTTATAATTGTTATCGAATATATCTTTCCACGTTTCGTCCCATTACAAGACTTGAAAACAGAAATGTCCGATATCGTTGCTTTTACAAAGCAATCGTAATAAAAAGCGTGTGTTATCGATTTTTTTTTTATTTTTTAATTGACCTGACAACAAGTCAGTCTCGATATATTGATGAAATATCAAAAATGACGGAAAGAAAGAAACGTACGTAGAGAATTTTTCTTACGTCCGATGAAATGAGAACAAAAAGCAAAGTCTTCTTCATTCACGGAGTTAATTTCAACCGGGTCTCGGATTGTCAGGTCAATTTCGTTTCGAATTCTTATTGGCCGTTATTTACGCATTATTTGATCACTTCGTGATGTTTGTGATTGCCTGCATGATATCGCTATGCATCTCGTATGCTTAATAAATATTGACGTTCGTTAATGAACAGCCCCGCGCGTCGAAATATATAAAGCGTCACTGTCATAATCGCTGTATTGTAACATGGTGAGCATTAATAAACAACAGGAGCATAATTGCTTACGTATTATTAACTAGATGTTCGAAAACCAAACCGAGAGAGAGTGAGAGAGAGAGAAGAGGCTGCTTCAATTTGTCAATGAACGTACAATTCATGGGTGATCCTGTGTGTCTGGATACCAATGTGTAATTTAGCTTCATATGTCAATACTTCAACGCATAAATCACATAAGACAATTTAATATATTATGGTAAATATTAAGGGACATTTTCGTAGTTAATCGATTGGATATTTTTAACATCACGTGTTTGCGACAGATTGACTGTATTATCTCTTGAAAGCAATTATTAAATAAAATCACCGTTAACATACAGTATTCCCAGTTTATTCGTTGTTGGAAATACGAAAAACGAAAGTNTTTTTTTTAAATTTTATTTTTTTTTTTTTTTTTTTTTTTTTTTTAACCCATTAATCGATGTAGCTCGACATACTCTACAAATAGTATTAGCCTATCCATTGCGAAAAGTTATTTAGTTTAATTTTAGAAAATCTGTACACGAGAAACAAAACGTAATAATACTGCCCTCTTTCAATTCAGATTAAAATATCACTCAAGCCAATAATTTTTCTTAAACTTAAATAAATATATACTCTCTTAAAAAGCTGAAGGTGATCGTCATATCTCGATAAAATAACAAAAAGAAATTACAGTGTTATGTGCTCTCGTGGAAATCATGCAACTTTTCTTCGAAACATTTTTCCGTGTTCTCAACAATTAAAAAAATAACAGTGTACGTGTATAACAATATTGAATATAATCAACATTGTGAAATTATTATCATTGATAAGACTTTCGCTGTAATACTGTCATTTTACTAAAATCGCTTCAAACATGCTAATTGATAAAAAAAATCCTAATAATATATATATTTCGTCGAATTTTCGTTACTCAACTCTAACACTCAGAATTCTATAAAACAGTGAGAAAAATTGTTATAAAGAGGAAACTTCAATACCTAAGGCCATGGTAGATTGAATTATAAAAAAATTTTTTACTGTTTCTACAAACGTTGGAATTTTTACAACCTTTTTTTTCCATTCGCTACTACATAACGTTGAAATATCTTTAAAAAAAAAAAAAAAATGAAAACTCAACGCTTTAAAATAAGCGCAAGATCTTTTTCACAGAATTATACACACAACAGTTTAAAATATATCGACATGTTTTCGAGTGTCCGAATACTTCAACTCGAAGAATGCCTTCAACTTCGAAAATGCCTGAACGCATCGATTTTACGCGATTTACGCGAGCTGGACGAGGCTTAATTAATTAAACAGTGATGTTTAATCGCTTCGCCATTTCAACAATTCGAACGAATCAGATTCAAAAATAAAATAAAATATAAAATATCCCGATAACTTAAAACAATCGGCCGATCTTTATATCGCTTATCCGAGGCGCGCGCTCTTTGAACGGTTTTCTCATTACGCGCGGGTGGAAGAAAGGCGCGAACAAAGGTGATCCGAGGGTCGGTTCAAAGTTACCGACTTCCTTCTTTCCGCAATTAAGTACTTGAAACAGCCGCGATTTAATTAACGAGGTCGAGCCATCGTCATATTTGCCACCCTCAACCCGTGAAACGCAACAGGGGCAGTGGCGCCCTCCGGCCGGAAGCCATTTCCACTGGGCGCCGGGTTTTATTCCCTCGCACTGCGAGCAGATTCATCCCAAAGAACGCTAACACGTTCCCCCTGCGTGTGTTTCAGATTTCGGGATAACGACAGGCCGGCAGGAGGCGCAATATCCCTGTTCCTTTGTTTACAACAGCAACGAGACACGGAACGGCACGTTCGCCTCGCCGAATTACCCGGGCCTGTATCCGCGCGACACCGAGTGCCATTATTTCTTCAACGGCCACCCAAACGAGCGGGTACATCTTCACTTCCACTTCTTCGACGTCGAGGGTGTGACACCGTAAGTACAAAGTTATGCCGCCATTACGATCCTTTAATACTGAAACGAAACTTGCCTGTGGAGAAATTAACGCGCGAGGAATAAAGAAGAAGTTTATAGTGCAATAAAGAATAAAAAGAAATCTTATTATTAGCTACTTTAACGAAGGTGGGAATTTGTTGCTTCGGAGATGCGAAAAATGATGCTGAGACAAATGGTATCTGTGCGTGAGTCATTGTACTCGAAAATGGCAAGTATTAAGCTTGTTGAATCGTGGAATTGTTGTTTATTTATTTTTTGAAAGCCACTGGCTTTTTACTGAATCTTGATGTGTTCATTTGAAACGAAATTATTACCATTTCTTTTTTTTTTTTTTTTTTTGAAAAGTT